>JAUZST010078300.1:0-20878 GCA_034779995.1 Parotocinclus haroldoi | reverse complement strand
CTTCCCAGAGGGGTGTGTGTGTGTGTGTGTGTGTGTGTGAGAGAGAGAGAGAGAGAGAGAGAGGGGGGGGGGGTTTCAGGCGTCCATTTTGGCATGCATGATATGGACATGGGAGATAAGGAGGTCAATGAGAATGGACCTTGAAAATGGATGGCCCAATACTTTATAGCTCACTCAGTCTTATCATCTGTTTTTCCATAAGTGTCTCATGCCACACACTCTCTTGTGTAAATACTGTATTATCTGCAGTGTTCTGCCCTATTTGAGGTATGCATGGCTGCACATAGCTTCTCCTGTCATGTTTGGCTTCTGTCACAATTGGATCGGATCCATCTAGCACATCGGACACATTATTACTATTCAACATTTTAAAAAAATGTGATCTGTTGGCCCTGATTTAATTCAACTGAACAATCACATTTTGGTTTCACACACTCCTATATCAGGTTTATGCCATTTTCATTAGCAGGTATGATGAGAAATCCAAGCTGCCATGTCACTCATTTGCAGGTTTTGAAAATCTGGCGTTATATCAGAGCTTGCAGGCACCTTTTTTGTTTTCATCATAAGACTTTAATCCGGCATTTCATTTTCATTTCCTGTTAAACAACACAGTTTGACAGTCTGTGGGTTGCCAGATTGGGGTTGGGGGGGGGAGGGTTGGTGCAGTAACCGGCGGCACAGGTGATGGTCGCTATGGCAACAGCGGTACAGGATGGAATAGCTGACTTCGCTGCAACCTTTTTTCCGCTGAGGGAGAAATGGTCAGATTCCTCATGCCATCCCCACGTTGGACTCCAGTGCATATATTTTTGCTGATGTTGCAGCAGTGCCTTTTTCTTGAGCCATGTGGTGTGTCTATGGGTAGGGCTTTCAAAACTTGCACAAAGCCTTGTATTATTGGTCCACAAACCAGCGGTTATCATGAGGCAGAGCATGAGTATACAGTATAAATGATTTATGAGTTGTTGTTTTTTTTTGGCAGCATGTGCCTTGTAATAATTTTACCACTTCTCATATCGCTGTGGTGTAGTCACTTCCTCTAACAAATCAATGGCTGATTCCTGTTGTCTCTCACGCATACTATTCTTAAAACTGGTAGTACCATCACCTACCAGAACCAATATCCAATTCATTTATTTTATGTCGATTTTCTAGCTTTGTCTGCTTTTGTAACAGATATTCATGGCATAATGTGTGCCATTTTCTAAACTCAATAAATACCAGCCTTGATGCAGAGTCAGTAGGTATTAAAAGCGTACTTTACTTTTCATTGATTACGATACTGCTCATCTATTCTGGTTCTTATCAATTCCAAAATGTTGAAAATATTTGGGTATGAAGAATGTCTTTTTAAAATATTTTGTTGTGATTATTGAATTTTAACCTTTTCATTGATAATGAGAGAGGGGCATCACAGGCTGGCTGTACTGCATATGGTCTCTGGAGCTAGCTAATGCGGGACAGTCTAATACGCTTGTTCTAAACGCATGTTCTATAACAATGACCTAGGAAAACCATGCTTCTGCCAATTACTGCAGGTGACAAGTACCCTCTATTGCAGAAATGATGATCAATGCAGTCCAAAGGGAAATTAATCGCTTTAACCAGAAGGTTCTTACTTGCGTTAAGCTTAAATGTTAAGAAGAAAATGATCCTTTTGAATCACAACTTTGCCATTTGGCCAGATGAGACATTTGGTTCAGAACCGTGTTTTGATACCCACCCCTAGATATTCGAATGCATTAATAGAAACGAAAAGAAATGGAAGAGCACGTAGATTTCATATGGTAGCAACACCGTTGTTGGTCTTCCAAGTTGCCATATTAAATATTAGAGGTTGTTATTGGGACAGAACCCAGACCCCAGCATTTGCCTACCAGCACAAAACCTGAACTGGAAGGGCGTTAGAAGCCTCAAAAGCGTTTGTGTATTTCATCGTTTGAGATTAGTATCATATTTTGTGCGCCGGTCATTTTGTGTGACAAGGACAGATTTCACTTGTGCTCCAATGCTTTTTCTTAAGGGTGCATTTCTATTCTTATATCGCACAGTATTTGTAAGGGAGCAGTGCCTTCAGTGTACAAGTTCTTCAAAGTAACTAAGTGATGTTTGCAGGATGCATGATGAATGAAGAACTTCAAAAACACAGAGACCAATAATAAGACGTTGTAAACGTCATAACCATGAAAATTCCACTGACCCACTTAACTGCCATAATTAACAGAACCTTATTTGGTCTGCATTCACACCACCAGTAAGGACATTGAAGTTCACTATACATTTACATAACTTGAGTCTGGATCAATCATTGCATGCTTGCGATATTCAGGGTTCTGATGTGCTGAGGAAAGACTGGAAGAAGTCTAGCTTGAAGAAGGAGCTAAAACAAGTCCAAAGGCACAATGTTCTAAGAACTACAGTCATCCCTTGTTCCTGTACTGCGAGTATGCAAGAAATCCTGCACAGAACTCTAAAAGAACTATGAAGAGTTCCTCTGGGGTGGAAGTGCTTTACAGTAGTGTTTCTGTCGGTGCAGCTGCATAAATACACGTACACATGTTCATAGGGAAAGTATCGAGTACCGTGACTTAACTAGGAAAGGCTTACTAAGCAGGCAAGAGCCAGGACAGGATGAGTAGTCTGCTGTGATCATTGCTGTTGGTTATTATGTGTAGCTCTGTATGTGTGGAATTGCAGGCTGATAGGCTTGGAACAATGGACGACAGTCAGGCCTGCTCGTTAGAAGGTTAGGACAATGCTGGTAAAATGGATTGATTGAATTTGTCTTAAGCACTTGCATCCATTTTGTAATGTCTGTTGTTTTTAGATTTAAACTCTGGATATAATTTTCTAACTTAGAATTTACTCTACGCTGACAGATTCTCTTCATTCTCCTGTGAACACAGTAGAGAGCAACGGGTCTACACACTTTTCTATTGTCTGTCTCCTGTCAGTGTACACAATTGGTCACAGCCCAAGTGGCTTTTACTTCCTGTGCTTCCTTTATAGCTTCGAGCTTTTCAATCTAGAATTAAAGAAAGGATATTAATTCATGTCCAAGATGCAGTAAGTATTGAAAGAATTACTCTTATTGAAAGAATTATTATTATTTGGATCGCTTTTCATATAGTCATATTGTCATTAGCTTTTAATTAGCTTTTGCTATCATATATAGCACAATGACCTCACGTGGGGATCTTCTGCTTTGCTACCGTTTCTGCTTCCTCTTGGTTTGTTTGTGTGTGAGCGGTGTTATGGAGATCAGGAGTGTATGGGCTGACCATTGGCGGGTGGATACGTGTGGCTTACTGGCTCTGCAAACATTAAGTAGGGGGGTTGGGGCTCATTGTCAGCAGAACACGCCTGACAAACCATCTGTTTGGAAGAACAGTGCTTCAGCCTCTTTATCTTTTTATTCCTCCTCTCCGGTTTTGAAGACATGACTGAGGGAGTATGGAATTTGAGCCCCTCTATGGGTTCAGCTCAGTGCTGGTTGTGTTTGGAACATGCCTACGCTCTTATTGTCACATTTCCGAGGTTATTATAACACGAATGAGGACAGCCAGTGACTAGCCTTTAAGCTACCACCACCTGAGTGATTAATGAAGGTTCTTAGTCATAATGCCTTTGTTACTCAACACCTCTTTTGGAAAAGCACAGTCTATCGCATTCTTTAGACCTTCCTGCTAGTCCCCATGCTGGGAGGAGTTACTAACGGCTCCCTAGTGGCCTTCTATCGTCTGTTGATTCATGAAAGTTGTTTTAGGCATGCACAGTGTTAAAATGCTTATCGGTGTGTGTGAAAAGTTTAAGAGGGCGCATTCTAATTTGCCGTTGCATTACACGTTGGTAGAACGTGAGAGGCCCTGTATGTACCCTGTATGTAGATTTTTGTGCATGCTGCTTCCCACAGGGACACCTGTATCGTGCTGCCTTGGCACTGTTAAATCTCTTGACCGCATTGCAATTTAATGCCATACAATGGCCATCTTTCAGAACGAAGAAGTTTTGTCCATGTATACATTCCCAGTTCTGTATGGATTTTTAAAACAATCATTTTAAACAAAAAATCTTTTATAATCTTTACAGTTGTGAAGATAACATGTCTCCATTGCAGGCTGGGGGATTTTAAAAAGCAGTAGAGGAATGTGCAAACGCCTTAGGCCACCATTATATTAGATATCATATTGTGTTAGCAATGACCATACATGCTTGTTTCTCAGTCTCTTTTTTGGAATACAACCAGAAGATGGAGGAAATCTGTAGGCAATTTTACCAACCTGAAAAATATCAAAAACTGCTCTATTGATAAGTATTTAATGTGATTTCCCCTTATACTTGGCAAGTCCAACAAATTGACACTTCAGTGGAAGAGAATACAGAATACTTGACGAATTCAGGTTTGACTTTTGATTTTTATTTTATTTTTGCTAATATGTAAATACCAGAAACACACTGGAAGTCTTCAAAAGACCTGGATTTAGTGAAGTTTGAGAAGTCGGTTATCTTTCTGATTTACTGATGGTTCTGCCTTTGTGACTTTAGTGACCAATCATCTTAAAGAGCAGCCGTGTGTCCATACACGGCAAACACAAATCGCTGGTACTGTGGCCGTTTTCAAACTACGAGTACATAATCGTATGGCGATAATGTAAACACTAATATTAGCAAATATTTATTTGTTTAATGGTAATGAAATTGTGGATGGAGTCAGGACTCCTTTGTAGTTCCAAAGCGCTTGTGCTTTTCTCTGTAGTTCATTTGGGAAGTTATATTGTATATGTTGATTTCTTAAAAATTGCTCGAATGCTAATAAACCACTTAAAATAGCA
Organism: Parotocinclus haroldoi; assembly: GCA_034779995.1. NCBI lineage: Eukaryota > Metazoa > Chordata > Actinopteri > Siluriformes > Loricariidae > Parotocinclus > Parotocinclus haroldoi. Next base: position 16,043 of record JAUZST010078300.1, on the reverse strand, counting down.
GATTTTTATCGACAGTGATGGCTGTCCATCCATTTTTTTAAAAATGGGATGTTGGACATTAAGTTGTGAACATATACAGTCCAAGTTGTTAAACTGTTATTATAAATACACTGAAAGTGCTGGAGGTTGCAGGAATTGCCTGAAACTGCATCGCAATTTATGTTGAAATCCTTTCATCAGGTGAGACATGTGGCTCGATCAGTAGATCCTTTTAGCTTTTGCTCAGCTTCGGTGGTGGTGGTGTAATTCTTACCAAATGGTGCAATGTAATCTGTTTTACATTAGTGCTACGTTGCAGGGTGATAGTCCATTCAAAAACTGAGTGCAAGTGACCTCCTGTATTTAATATTATTATTTTATAAAATTAATGTAAATTAATGTAATGTACTCATCCAGTACGCTGTTTCACAGGAGTGGTTCTTTCAGCAAAGTCAGACAAAACATGCAGACAGTGTTATTGAGGAGCGGCCAGTCAGGTGATTATTACCTGGCGTTGCAACAGTGACTTGCTACCAGCACGTTTATACCCGCAATCCCGTGTTCTATGGCGGTATGTACCAGGACTAGGAAAAAGTGGGCGTAAAATGTGATATGGTACCTATGACCTTACCATGAACAAGTGGAAACCGAAATGGTCATGAGATTCACATTTTTATGCTGACTTTTCTCTTAAAATAGAACAAATGACGTTTAACTGTTTGACTAACAAGTCAACTGACTGCACTTTTGGTAAGTGTAAAATTGTATAAAATTTTAAGTGGAACAATGCCTTTACCCTTGAAACACTCTTGCTTTGTGTACCAGACACACCATTGTTCTCTAGTCTGTAGATATATACAGCATCTCACAAAAGCGAGTACACCCCTCACATTTTTGTGACTATTTTATTACATCTTTTCACGGGACAGCACTGTAGATGTGACACTTTTTATATTTATATATATTAATATATATATTATAAGTAGTCAGTATAACCCTAAATGAAAATGGCCAAATTGTGCCCAATATGTCAATATTTTGTCTCCATCAATATTTTCCAGCACTACCTTAACTCTCTTGGGCATGGAGTTCACTAGAGCTTTACAGGTTGCCACTGGAATCATCTTCCACTCCTCCATGACGACAATATTTTTTTTTTTTTCAAATGCTCAAATGAGCTTTTTGTCATGTTGAACTTCCAGTGACACCCCAACTCACACCTGAGAACATGAGACAACACTCATGAGCCACATAATGTCGTGGAGGAAAAATAATTAAGTGGGCACAATTTGTCCAATTTTTTGTTTATGTGAAAACAAAAAATTGTTATTTAAATAGAATTTTAAATCAAATTCATGGCTATCCTTCTATTGCATTCTGACGTAGGATGACAAAAATCCAATAATCCTCTAAATACTCCAAAATACCATACTTTTTCCTATGTGTATTCTACTAATCAGCTTTTTTTTATTAAATCAGTGAGCTGTATTAAACACTTTCATGCACAGCTTTAATTTTTAAAAAAAAATTTTTTAATAATCTTACATTTCCAATTATTCCAGTGTTTTGTCAATAGCAATGACCTTTCATTTAGGGACTTTTTTCTTATGTGCTCTGCAGTAATGGGTCTTGGGTTTTTTTTGTACCCACTTTCTGTTGATGTCTTACCCATAATGGATCCGTGCGGGTTTAGGGGATGATATTTCCACTATTGTAAAAGCTAAAGCCTATCAGATAATCATCGGTCCTGCACCTACGAAATGGAGAACATATTTTACGAGTTGCATCTTTCATCATCTACACAGAGCACAATTGTATAATTACGTGCAAGATGACAGATGTTATTTATTACTTTTTTCTGTTATTGTGCACATGTTTAACAGGGGTATTGTTCGTATTCACACTGAAACCTTCCTTTCAACTAGAGATGACAAACCGAACATTTTAACGCTGACCATGAAAATAATAAGCAATTTAAATTGTTTGAGTTTTGTTGTTAGCACAGGTGGCTGGTGGCTTTAATGCTTAGTTTTTGATCCTGAGCTCCAGTTACTGTTGGGTTTTGGTGTGCTGTGTGGCTTGCTTCAGGCCACTCCAGTCTTCCACCTTCAGAAAACATGCTGTTAAGTGAGTACTCTAATCTAAATGGACTGAATGAATGGTAAGTCATGTCCTGCAATGGATCCTAACGATCCCGAGAATGCCATCTACATGCTTCGTATATCACTAGTTGTTGGTTTTGGGTTATCAGTGGAATTTGGTAGTGAGTGATCAATCTGAATTTGACATCTTTCGTGGTGATAAAGCATCAAACAATTTCACACAGGAATGTTCTCGGTTTCAGAGAGAGTCACAAAAGAGAAAAACGGAGAGAAATATGAGGAAGCTTGACCTAGCTAGTATTAGATGGGTGTACACTGCTGTGAGCAGGGGTATCTTGCCTGTCATGGTGAATAAAGTCATGTCCCGGCTAGTGCAGACTCTGTGCTGACACACAGCCCAAGCGTGAGGCGTAACCCTTTGTTCCTGCCCTCCATCTCCACTGTTGTCTGTGTTCTTTTCGCTTATGCACAATCAGGCTATAGGATTGGAGCATGCTTGAAATATTAGTGCCTGTCCCCTTCTACTGGGTTTGCAAAGACAGTTCCACTAGACGGGTCAGTTACCATCAATAATTCAAAAGAGGGTGAAAGTTACGCTACTCAGAGATACATATACAGATTCAAGAATTGTTACATAATCACCTCTGACTTGCATCTTTATATTTATGCAAATAAATATAAATAATTTGTCTTTTTCAAGCTGGGGATGTTCTTACAGACGTTGAAAACTTTGAATATTCAAAGACGTTTTACTCAATCTGTAGTGTCAGCATGGCCAGTAGAGTTCCAGGGTCAGTAGAAATGATTTATAGGGTGGATGATGAACTCTAGACTGTTACATACAACGTTATACCATTATTAGTGTTACAATATACACCGATGCTTATATAATCCTGAGATATATATTTTTAAAGCTTGGGTCGTAACTAGATTTCGTCTTAACTATACTGATATAGAAGACGAGCATATAGTAGTGCTGGCAGGCCCCTTGGTTCTTCTGAGTAATAGGGAGTACTCTGTGGCTGTCCGAATGCTCTGAGAGTCTGGTTAGCATGGAATTTTGTTAGTTTTTGTGTTAGATGGTGTATATTTTCTTGTCGCATAGTGTTAGCCTGTCTAATTGAAAGTTTGGCCGTAGCCTTGAGTTTTCATGTGGTAGATGCCAGTTTAGTTGGCATGAGCCAATCGACTGTTTGATTTAATGTAGTCTCTGTGGTTTGCACTTGCGTAGCCTCGCACTTGCTTGTTCTTTTCAGAAATCATTTTCATGCATGTTGGCCGTTAAAGAAAGCTTTGTGATGAGCAACATTTTGGTACTCTTGCTTTTTCCTTACCAGTGCTACAGTACGTTGTTGTAAAAGTTACCATTTTTGTCTGCCGGTTCTATACTGCACACGAAAATTAGGGGACATTTCAAAATGAATATGAAGCGATTAAAAAAAAAGATTGGGATTTAATTAAACAAGATCATTAGAAAAGGAAATGAAAAGTCGAAGAAAGTTGTTTGATTACGAAAATGAGATGGAAACTCTGTTATCATTATTTGAGTAGCAAGCAACATATTTATGGAAGTGAACAGAAGCATGTCAGACTGGACGAGAGGGCCACACACTGACTGTTCAGGAGTGTGAATGGTCACCCAAGGCTGCCAAATCACATCGACAGTGACAGGGCATGGACACGATCAGATTGTCCAGCAGTTCTTGTTGGATCCTCTTAATATTCATTTAGGAATATCCAATAATGTAGAAATGAAATGTTCCCCAGACGGAGAGTGCATGTGATAAACAAACTTCTTCATCCTGGAGAAGAAACAACCACCAAGTAATTGTTTGTGTGATTTGTTGTACGTCGCAGTGCACGATGATTAATTTGCAGTGAATGGGTGCAAGTCTGCAAATTATCACGAGCTTGTGCTGGTTATAATGGATGCTTTAAGTTTGACAGTGGTTATTGCAGCTGTAGTGGGAGATTTGTGTAGGTCCCAGCTGGCTGTGTGTGGAATGTATCAGGTTGAGGCACACCTCTGGGGGAGATTAGAGCCTCTCAGGTTAGGAGAGGAGCAGAGAGGAAAAGACGATGAAAGCCTACAATTGCATTACAAGAGTGAAAGCAAGTGATATTTAGAGGCGATTTCCATACTAGTTTCAACGAGACTGATTTCATTTGAATTCGTCCTTGCTCTTTAATGTGTAGTCGCCTTTAAAAACTTGCAATTAAATGTTGGTGGTTCTGTGTACACTTGTCTAGTATTCCCATGGTCATGCAAACCTCTCAAAAGCATGTTTTGCACCATAAAACTTTTTGTTCTCGTAAGAACGTTTAAAGGTCTGCTTTGTTTACCTGGCTTTTCATGCAGAGGATGTTTTGCTTTTATACTTCTTCCTCATCAGATGCAAGACCGTCGACTGAGCATCTGTGTCATTTAGTGCAGAAATGTTTGATTTGTGACCGCTCTGTATCCTGAACCAATAACTGATGCAAGATTTTCAAACATGATTAGTTGCTTTAGGGTGCCAATATTGTTGTTTTTACTTTATTATTTTTCATGCATTCAGCTTCACGTTTCCTAGTCGGTGTAACTGGGGCAGGGCTGCTCTGCTGCCAGTGGATTACGGCTCAGGTGAGGTTTACACTTGCTGACCTATCCTGACTCCTACATAGCCAAGTGTGTGAAATCTCATTTGGCCGGAAGACTTCTCCAGGGTCACTACAGTGGTTGTCCGGTTGTCCCCTCCTCACTCCGCTGCTGGCCTACGCTCACACTGCGCTTAAACGTCCTGGGCCAGAGCATGCTTATGTCTTCATGACACCACTGTTTTGGTGGTGTAAGCACTTGCAAAACTCAGTGGACTTTATGGTTGTGCTTTATGGCTTTTTCGTTTATTGGTTCGCTGATACACCGCTCTCTCCTACACTATGGAAAAGTTTTATTGATTATGCAACATTTTCGGTTACTTGTGGGCCACTGCCATCATGTTCTGTGCTCAGGCACAGTTAACGATTACACTGCATGCATACTGCTCTTCAAGTGGGCCTGAGCACGGTTCCATGTACCGTCCCTGGCCATGGTATGTACTGATCGCACTAGTCAATCGAATTAAACATGCATGGCAATGGTACAAATCACCTAGTGTAACTATGCCCCTTGATTATGTGCCAGAACTTCCACAAAGTTTTCAAAATACTGACCAAAATGTTGCATTTGCCTTTATTTGCCAATATGCAAACTTTGAAGGGTTAACAATTACACATTCAAATAATTGAAATCTAGATTCCCTTTGTTCTTCCCTGAACCTACTTCTTAATCAGGACGAATCTGCTGGGTTATTTTTGCCACGTTTTGATGTGGTACCTTGGCAACATTGAATATTTATAATATTTTGTCGTTAAGGAGTTCATTCAGGGAGATGTACACTGCTCACGCAAATTTTGGGGATATTTAGTTCATTTTGAAATACCCCCTAATTGTTGTGAGCATTAAATGTTTGCTGTAGAATAGAGGAAAATTGATGGAATCTTGGGTGGAGTATTACCCGTAATAAAACTATCAATTTGTTTACAGCATGCACTGAAGTTTGCTAGATTTAAGACAGGAGTATGATTTAGACGGATTAAATGGCCAAATACAGTTTGGACTCATGTATTCATGTTCGGAGTCTACTATATAAGGACAATTCTGACCTCTGAGAGACTGCTAAACACCATTTTACTTAATCCAGTTGACCCATTGATTTTACAATATCAGCGATATTGTAAAGGTTACAGGTTTTGGTTTGTAAATAGCTATTTTTGTGGTGGGTGGGAGGGAACTAATACATTCTGTGTAAAACAGTTGTATGCACTAATATAATTCAATCCTACCATTCAATCTATTTCAATTATTCTCTCCATTCTTACTATTATGTATGGGCTATAGTAATTATTTAAACTTAATTAAACCCTTAAACACTAGCTCACCCATCACGAATAATGATCCAAAAACTCAAACCCCTATTAGTATTATTGCAGTGTATTGGAAACAGGTGACCTTCTGAATGTGATTTTTTTTTTTTTGGCTTTCGCCTACTTTAGTCCTGTCTCCAAGTAGCCTTCTTATCACTACCAACAAATAGAAGACAGGAGGACCAATCTGGAATCAAGGTCTTTTAATCTCGTTTACAGTAGGTAGGGATCATGAATTGAATATTACCCCAATCTCATTTGAACTAGGTGGGGGTTTTGCTTAAACGATTTTGGACTTTTTTTTGGAACAAATAATGGCTACTACCATGCAAACCATTTGAAATGTTTCAATCCTAATTTCTGTTTTTATTTTCTTTTTTAACCTCGAAAAGGGGTCAAAGCATGTGGTCGGGTATCACTGCATTTCTTTAAGCTATCACTTATCCTTAAGCAGTTTTTGGCTCTTATCTTTGGGAGTAACCTAAACAGATGCACCATATCAATGCAAAGTTTGCAGGTCAGAGGTTTCCTGAAAAGCAATGAATATTATGTGCTATATGGCTCTTCACTGTTTCCGTAACTATATTTCATATCCGGTTGCATGTAGGCCAGAGCACATGCTGCTGATAGTTTGTTTAAGAAAGTCAAGGATGTGTTAAAATAAATATTTAACTTTGCGTGTCGACGTTAGGTCTCTACTCTTTCCAGTTATTATACAAATTCCCCCTGCTTGCTGCTATTCCATTAGAAAGACTGAGTCCAAGTTGTTCAGTGTTTTACAGAAAATAATTCGAAGCTTTCGCATTGGGATTGACAAACAAACAAGTGTGGTGCTTAGATACACTTGAAATGCTACTTCCACCAAACCAGTGCTGCGCTGTGATTTGTGTTTTAACTGCCTCCATAGTTCCTGTTGATTTTAAGGGGCGTCGTTCTCGGAGAGAAATCATTGGCAAGGTTGCTCCAGATGTAAAAATTGAGTGGCAACTATGAAAATAATTTTCTTGAGTGGACGATCAATCTTAATTATAGATTTGCGTGACTGGGATTGAATGATCCTTTTGCATGTTTGTCTTTCTTAATGTCCTTCCATTATTTTAGGGTTTGTGAGATTTGGGTAAATTTAAGATACAGACGTGTAATGCCTTGGTTTCCACGATCGTTCTGCATCTTATCTGCAGCAGTAGATGTGTTTTACCAAGCCTTTTTGCTGTGCTATAAGCATGCTACTTGTGAAAGGCTGGGGTTAGGGCATGTTAGGGTTTTCATGGATCGTGTTTCAAGTTGGTATGTTCCTCCATGGCAAAACATTATTAACAATTAGTTTTCAGGTTGATGTCTGTGTTTCAGCTGAGACTGGATATGATTGAGAAAATATTGTTCAAAGCATATTTCATCCAAAAGGTGGAAACACGATACCTTAATTACAAATAAAAAGTTGTAATGTAGAAACTAGGTTACAGTCATGAGTCTAGCCAAATATGCATCGAGTTTGTTTGTCATTATCTTTCAACTTTCATCTCTCATTCGTCTTTGCCTTTCTTTTTGTTCGCACCGTCTTTGTTGTCATGCATGGCAGTCAAACCACAGAAGTTCACATTTATGAGAGCTAAAGAATGACAACAAACACTGGCATAGTAAACAAGATCTGATGTACAAGGTTGTTGCAACAATAATTACATTTTGTCTATTAAAAGGGTCAAACAGTTTTGGAAAAACAATAGTATATCTGCTGCTCTGGCTGTATGTTTCTATGGCCATGGCAATTTCACCTCTGTGACGAGAACGGTCTCACATCAGAGTAGTCCAGTGGCATGTGCTAAAAAAAAAAAAATGATTGTGTTAAGTAGAGGTTCTCAGTTTCACAGATCATTGTTTTAAGCTGTTGTAATACAAAATTGTCTCTCTCTAAACAGAACACTTTTAATTGCATTCATGGTGCCAGTGTTCGTGGTCTTTGAATACCTCCGCTTCTCACACAAAAGTCTTTTGCTATTTTCAACACACTCAACAGACATAAGCTTATTCAATAAGCCTAAACTGTGAAATAACACTACAGTACTATGCAAGTCTTAGGCCGTCATTAGATTTGTTGTTGTAGCAATGTTGTGAATTTCCAGTTTTTGAAGATAATTCATACGCATTTCTTCTTTTACTTGTGATGTGTCTTAACAACGGCTTTTTATCCGTAAGCAACTCATAACCTCACCACTATTCATATGTTTTAGCTTTAGGAAGACGCATGGTTTTGTCTTTGTCTAGCTAGAATTCTACTTTTTTCTCTTTAGCCAGTTTCCTTCATGCTTGTGTTGTCAGAGGACAGATAGTGTTTATATGTTGGATCCCCATGCCTCCTCTGGTTAGACCCATTTGCAATCTAGCACTGCAGTCAATCCATTGAAATTAAACATGAAGTCAGAGTCTGAAGGCCTGCCATTACCCTATATAAATCACAGACTGAATCCAAGTTGCACTCCAGAGAGAGGTATGACCTAGCTGCAGCTAATCTTCAGCACAAGAGGTTTGTCATTGTAATAATGTGCTGTTCAGGTTAGTTCCAGACTCCAAAGTATTCCAAAGTATTGTTGGTTTGAGTTCATTGTGAAATGAATCACTTGGCGTCTTCTTGACATCTTCAGGCCTACTGTGGTCACATGATTTTAAATCGGCCAGATGTTGATTAATGTCACGTGACAGCATGGGAGAAACACACTTAAGATTCCTTTATTACCCTAATGAATTGAATGGTGAAGGCTATGTAGACAGTGTAATGCGGATCAGAGTGCATGCCCTGTGTATTTTGATATTTCACCACAATTAAGAGGCATTGCAGGCATGCATTTTCGTGATCTCTTGCCTATGTTTGGGTGATCCTAATGCCTCAAAGATTCATAGCGGGTGTTAATCTTGTTTTGGGTTTTTTAAAAGTACTTTCATGAGCCAGCCAAAACAAATTTCTAAAAACCTGAAAGGACTGTGGCTCTTTAGAACAGCAGCAGTTTTGTTGTTTAGGTTTCTAGTTCTTAGGAGAAAGCATAATAAGAATGGAAATTGGAATTCGCATGGAATGGCTTCTTCCTTTTGAGTTGGACTGATCAGATTTCCTTGGTGGCAGACAGTCTGAAAAGTGAGGGTTCAGCTGTGTGCCAACTGTGTGATTGTTATAACCAAGAGTCAACAGATGAGAGTACAAGCCCTACTCAATTATTCAAAAAGTGTAAGGAATCATCGCAGGGCTTTTGGCTCATATCTTGACTCGTGTAAATCTCTCTCACTTGCTTTCTTTCTTTCTCTCTCTCTTTCTTTCTCTCTCTCTTTCTTTCTTTCTTTCTTTCATTGTTTGTGTTCATCAGCGTTTGGATGCAGGTGTTCTAAATGTAGTTCTGTGCCTGAGGGTGTCCATCTGTGAGAAGAAATATCATTCCCAGTCTGGCATAACTGTTTTTTTCAGCGTAAATGACTATATTACAGTACTGTGTTAAAGTATTAGGTCATTCAGCTTGTTGAATTACCAATTGCATAATGACCATATTTAATTAATAATTACTCTCTTTTTAAAGATAAAATTAGAAAACACCTGAAATGTGTACAAAAAACAAAATTAAACAATATTCAGAACAAAATCACTTCTGTAGGCAAAAGTATATATTTAGTGTGAGCTTTTCTTTTAAAAAAGTGGTTTCTTGGCTACTACCATTTAAAAACATAAAAGGCCATTCGTGGTCGAGCTTTTTGCAAGAAAGTCAACTTGGAATTCCAACAAAGCTGCTAGATGTTGCTGTTGTAAGGGTATTTTACACTAACTAGTTGCCACTGTAGCCTGTAGAAGATGTTTTATTATGGCTGTTTAAATATTGCATTCAAATTTCCTATATTTTCTGGTTGTATTGTCAGAACGAGGCGTAACAATAAATATACCAAATATCAAATACCAACCAAATATGATTGTGGCCTAAGACTTCTGCCTAAGACTTCTGCCTAAGACTTCTGCCTAAGACTTCTGCCTAAGACTTCTGCCTAAGACCTCTGCCTAAGACCTCTGCCTAAGACCTCTGCCTAAGACCTCTGCCTAAGACCTCTGCCTAAGACCTCTGCCCAGTGCTGTATGTGACTTTAATTGGTCTCAAAGTATGACTTTACATATTCACTAAATGATATAGAATGTAATCAGTGCAGTGATGTTCCTAGTAATGAGGCTTCAGGTCAGAGAGAACTGACAATCCTATGTGACTATATTATGCTTATGTGGTACCAGCTGGACAGAGTCCAGGCTAATGGCTTTCTAGGATTCACTTCCTGTGCCTAGACTAAGGGATCAATGTGTTAATGCATTGGTGCTTCTTAAGTATGAAAAAGGATATGCTATGTTGGTTACTGTTTAGGTTATTCACTGCTAAAGTAAAAGTCATCAATAGACTTTTTACACTTTCAATAAAACAATATTAAATTTAATAGTGTGAGATAGCACCTTGGTGATTTTTTTTTTTTTAAGAGAGCCCGCTTGGTTAATTTAAGGAAGCTATTATTGGACCCGCATATTGACGCATTTCTTCCAGTGTTTGGTTTATAGACCAGATGTGCAGGATGAGGGCCCATGGAACAAATCCAGTACTTCTAAGCAAATTTGCACAATTGCAGTACTTGTTTACGTGTGAAAACTTTGTTTAAAGGTGTGTAAGAGCGACTGGATTTTTTAATGTATAGGAACAGTGTGATGGTTTGGTATCTTTAGTTAGGTCTTGACCTCGTACTCTACCTGAGTGTAGTGTGCTTGCCGTCTATTTGTCTGTGTGGTTTGACTCTGGGTACTCCGGTTTCCTTTCATGCATTAGGTTAATTCATTGCTCTAAATTGGGCTGATCTGAGTATGTGTGGCTAGATTTGATGCATCAATGTAAGTTGTGTGTGTGTCGCAAATAGCCATTGATGCAGAAAACGATGTTAAGTAGACCACATACATAAACAAACAGCAATTTTTACTGTAGCGAACTCAATTTTTTGTTATGCATTTCTGCCACTGGAAAGCCTCGCATATGAATTGACCACTGATCAGCACCCTTCTTTTTTTTTTTTTTTTTTTTTTAGGATTTTGTGACAGAGGAAAGAATTACTTAGCTGAGTCGGCCGAGGGAAGAACACCAACCCCTCACCCTTCATCACTCGACTTTCAACTTGTCCTCCCTTCCACCTCAAGCAGCCATGGCGCCCCGTAAACGTGGCGGCGGAGGCCGTGGCATGTCCTTCGTATTCTGCTGCTTTCAGAGCAGTGATCACCCAGAGATTACCTACCGACTGCGGGAGGATTTTGTCCTGCAGACCATGGAGCCCACGCTGCCCATTCCCAATTACGATGAGTTGGACGCCATGTTCTCTGAGCTTGTGGTAAGTGCTTTGTCTGTCTTATTGGCTGTCTTATGTCTCATGTATACTGAAGAGTAATACCACATTAAATCGCCTGCTTTATAGAGGAGTTTATGAAGTGTTTATGTATTTTTACCTCTATTGATGTATTATGCAATTACCATTTCTAAGTGCTGTTTTTGGACGTAGAGCTACTTGATACACTTTCACAGTGGCATAAAAATAGGGTTGATAAAAGGGTTGGACAGATAAACCACGTAAAGGGCTTTTAACTTTGAACAATGTAAATAACAATTACAGCGGTAGGTAGACAGGTGAGTCATATTTGTGTATCAGAATGAGTCAGCTTTACTAGTGGTCTGACTTTCATATGTAGTTTGGGAAAGTAACACAAGGCAAACAGTTTCAAAGCAGACAGAATTGAGTGTCTACAGAGCAGTTCTGTAATTCCCATGAGCTGTTAAAGTATTTGCAGGTGGCAGGTGCTGGCATCATACATTTGAATGGAAGTGGACCTACAGTCTGAATTTCTTAGTAAAAATGCTTGGTTAAATCTTATTCTTATCATATTTTGATAATGACCCAAAACAAACTTCAAAGCTCCGCAACAACTACACTGCGAACACAACAAAAATTAAGGGGTATTTAATTATGGGATATTTCATTTTGATGTACTTTTCTGAGCGGTGTACTTGAAACCAGACAAGATCAAGAAGTGCTGTCTGTCATTTACTTTCCTTTATAGTCATCCAACCCTAAAAACTATTGCTTATTAATGGGGTACTAGAAGAAGGAGAAATTCAAGTGTCAGTGTCATCGCAAGATGGCTTTTGAGTGATGACTGTTGAGAAATGATGGGATTTTGCTAACTCGTGGAATCCATGCCGGCTCAAGTGCATGCTGTCATTACAGCAAAAAGGGAACTTTTCACTTAACTTGTTTAGCTTATTATATGATTTGTAATGGGGGGAAAAAAACCCTATAAAATTCAAGACGCATGCAAATTAAGATAATTTTCACTAGTGTTCTCAGATACATTCAGTCACTCTACCTGTTACTGTTATGCTTTGTTATTTTGATTCAGTTTGCAAACACTATTGTATTTCATACAGGAATATTTAGGTTTAGGTCTTTTTATAGGATACCACAGTTGTGCAGTGATCATAGTGGTCTCCTCACAGCTCCAGCGTCCCCCATGGTTTGACTTTGACTTCTGTGTGGAGTTCATAGTCGTGTGGCCTAATGACTGCTCACACTGATTACTTGAACAGTGATAACCGTACTGTCACACGGTACATTTGCTCCTCCATACCATGGTTTATTCAAGCATTTTCTTTCCTTTTTGCTCTCTGCCAACGCCTGTGGTTTGTTGGCTAAACTTGCACTGTCAGCGACGACCCTCTGCTTTGCACATCAATGAATCCCATTGAATGCTCTCGTGTCTTGGCCTGCCATGTAGACAAATTGCTTGTTTTTGTCTGCCCTCCTAAGACTCTTTTGGTTATGAATTGGCATACATGTAGTTTCAGTCAGTTGTTTTTCACGGTGCCTATAGAGATATTTACTTTTTAGTGGGATTCTGGTCGAACCTGCAGGCTTGATATTAATATTGAATGACCATTCTGGACCGTGGTGGCCTAGTGGTTAAGGTACTGGACTATGGACCAGAAGGTGCAGGGTTCAAGTCCCACCTCTGCCACAGTTAGGTCCCAGAACAAGACCCTTAACCCACAATTGCTGTGTTAATTGTAAGTTGCTCTGGATAAAAGCGTATGCTAAATGCTGTAAACGTAAAGGCTGTCTTCCGTTTATTTAGAGATGGTTTCCTCTTTGCTTAAAGTATTAACACTAATGGAGACCACTCAGTGGGCCATTTTTGGCCATTTCTTTGTGCTTTATACTGTTGGTATGGGGGAACAGAATTTGCCTTTTTTAAACTTCGTGCGTCTTTTTAAACTTGATTGAGTTAGCATGATAGGTCTAATGGAATACTCTTAATGTTCAAACCAGTCACTGGGCACTGCAAAATTAAATATAAATATGCTGGAGTTTAAAAGCTCGCTTCTTGGATTTATCATTCAGATGTTTTTGAACCATGTTTTTGCGTCAGAAGATGCAGAATATTGAAATTTTATATTTACGTAATTTAGCAGAATCTGTGTACACTTTTTTTCGGTTTGCTTTAAAATGTCCATTGTTTGCTTCTGTAGACCGAACTTATAAATGCATCCATGGCTGTTGGGGAGAATGCTGGGGTGTGAAATGAACAGCTGTTATTCATGCTGGATTTACATGCATGCCTGAGTGGTGAGGCACTGCTTTCAGTGACCCTTACGGCCACATACATGCCATCCTCACAAGAAAGTCAAGCATACGTTTAGTTCCTCGTTCATCCTACTCATGTTAGTACTCACCAACTACATTTGAAAAGGCGAAATATGCAAATAATACAGCAATATATCATACGCAAGGCTTCTCGCAGAAGCCTGATTATACACTGCTCTTATCACAGCCATAGTCCTAATTTATAATGTTCTTTTAAGTCTTTACAGGTAGCCTTTGTTGCACAGTATGTTATTTGAACAGTGTTACTATGTTACCATATATAGCAGTGCTGCATGGGCTATTGTACCGGATATCGACTAGTCTGACATGATCCAGTGATGCCAGCAGGCATGTCAGAAGACATCAAGGGAACTGAGAAGCTTGCAGAAACTGTCAGAGGGTGCATTTTTTTGGAAATTGTTATTGCAAACTACACATAATACCGTTCTAGAAATCTGAGAACTTTGGAATACAAATTGTCAAACTTCATAAACTGTGCAGTATGGTAAAACAACGACATAATGGATTGTTCAGTACTTTAATATCCTATTTTAAGCGGTTTTATTGTGTTAGATTTTTTTTAGATGTTCATTTTAAGTTGGATAAACCCAGATACTGTAATTAAATCAGTTCACAAACATACAAGACCACTCAACGTTAAATAATGGTTATATAATTAGTTTCCTTGTGTGGGCATTCAGTGATACTGCTATTTGAAATTATTTCTTAATAGCTATGTACAATATGCTCAGCATGGGAAGTGGTTAGTGTTCTCCGTAGTATATGCAGGAAACGGAAACTGTCCTTGGATGTTCTGAAGAGGAAATTGATGTGGTGAGGTCGGGAGAGGTCACACACTGTCTCCACCGTGAAGTTGTTTCACACTGTCATTGTAAATAACTTTCTTTTCCATCTGTGCATACATTGATCTCTCTTGATATTACTAATGTATTAAAATCCTGGATGACCTCCAGAGTATGTACAGACACTCAGGTGTATTTAGTTCCGTGATACAGGTGACAAGGCATTAAATAGTCACTGGCCAAGACTGTGTATAGCATAGGCATACATGATATTTTATACAAACTCTTCTCTGGTTTATTTCACACCTGTGGGAAACAGCGTTCCTTGTGTAGCTTGAATGTACAAGTATGAAGGATTTTATCACCTCATTGCATTCTGTGCAACAGGAAGTTGCCCAATATGGACTAGTCACAGTCTTTTTATTCTACTGTGATATACAGACAAAGCAATAAATGCATCCGAGATACTATTGAATGACTAAAAACATAAAAGACCAAACATGACTGGAACGCTATCATTTACACAGCATTAATTTATGGAAATGTACTATAATTATATATAATACAGTATGGCACCGTTACATCTCTGTATACAGGAATGCTGTAACCCTTAAGAGAGTAGTATGATGGACCTGATACTTTTGTTTGGCGGAAACCAAAAGTGCAAAGTTAGACAGTATTACGAACAAAACGAACAAAAGAAAGGTCGGCCCAATAAAACAGAGACTCAATGAGCGAATGTGTACCGGTTTATATTGTTATAGGCCACAGTTATTGGAGAATCTATAGGTAGGGGCCCAGGCAATGGAGTACTGCTTACAATAGGACAGGCCCTTACACTACTGAACACCATTTACAGCTCGTTACAAATAAACAACATAACATAATACACAGGAATAACTCTAAACACATCAACCGAGGTAGAACAGTCTGTAGTCCAAACGTGCAAGTGAGCACACGACTGGTGAGGTGATCAGCTGTTTCTGGCTACAGCATCTGCAGATAAAAGGTTAATAAGAGTTTCGTTTACTTTCAGAATTTGTTATATAACTCCGTTGTTAAAGTGAGCAGACGTTGGATGGTGATGGATTATATTTCAGAGACCTTTTAAGTTAATGTGCTCATATCTGCCTGATGACCTGCCACACTTTCAAACATTGTGTTTTTTGTTTTGGACAAGGCTGAAACAAAGATGAATTTAGAGAGAATTGCTTTAGCTTTAAATGTAAAGAAATCCTTTTTTAAAATGACAGTTTTTCCCCATTATCCACGTATAAAGTAAAGCCAAACACAAGTCACAAAGCTTTATCTGGATGTTTGTATACTGAAACAGAGGTTTTTTGCTTGTCACCTGTAGCTTAATATTTCAGGCTTAATAGACACCTTAATCAATTACCTAGAAGTGAAGATGCACCCATGTATCGATGTCCTGTCATTGGCTCCCTTGATACCTCGTGTGTGTGTGTGTGTGTGTGTGTGTGTGTGTGTGTGTGTGTGTGTGTGTGTGTGTGTGTGTGTGTGTGTGTGT
>JAUZST010078289.1:0-17179 GCA_034779995.1 Parotocinclus haroldoi | reverse complement strand
GTCCCCAAACTGCTTAATGTTTGGGGGCCCCCCCCCCCCCCCCCCATTACATATGTGCCTATTAGTGCATATGTAACAAACTTAATATGTAATATGTGGTAGCCTAGCACCTGGAACTGTGGTAGACTAGCGGTTAAGGTACTGACCTCTGGACCCGAAGGTCCAGGGTTCGAATCCCACCTCTGCCAAGCTGCCACAGTTGGGTCCCTGAGCAAGTCCCTTAACCCACAATTGCTTGGATTGTGAGACCGTACGAATTGTAAGTCGTTCTGGATAAGGGCGTCTGCTAAATACCGTAAATGTAAATCAATCGAACAAGAGGTCGGTCATGTAGAAAATAGAAAAGTCCATACTTTTATGCATGACGAAGCCCCAGAATGAATTTTGGCCACCAGACGCTGTGGTTCAATAGCCCGTGACGGGCCTCGTTAGGACTCGCGAGAGATCCTTTATTGAGGACCATCTGTGATGAACTGCTTAGTCGCCTGGTCTTTCTCGTCCAGCTTAGGGGCGCGTTAATCGATTTGGCTTTTCTCTCTCGTGCAAACGACCTGTCTTTAATGAACGGCCTCATGATCTGTCCAGTGGTCACACGCTCTGGAGAAACCCAACACGGGCAGCGTGTTCAGCCTGGCCTGGTCGGCTGATGGAACCCAGTTAGCGGGGGCGTGCGGAAACGGCCAGGTCGTCTTCGCTCACGTGGTGGAGCAGCGATGGGAGTGGAGGAACTTCGAGATCACGCTCACCAAGAGACGCACCATGCAGGTACGCCGCTTCGTTAAAAAAAAAGAAAAACGGCTGAACGTTCTTCTTGTTGTTCTTGAGACCTTTGAGGCACGTCCTGCAAGAGCTTCAGGCCGATCATCCCTCAGTTACGGTTCTCCCTTTTTTGCATTAACGCATAAGCCCGGGACAGGACAGCGGCGCTCAGTAGCCGACGAGCCGAGCGAGCAACACATGCACCGTCACCGTTCCCGGCTCGGCTTTGATCTGGGCCTGCACAGTGTCAAAGTTCCAGGCTTGGCCGCAGCGTCTTTCAAAATCCTCCCAGCTGTTTCCAGCTCTCGCAGACCTGCTGAAAGCTGAAGGAGCGAGGCCTGCACTTTGTTCCGTTGTTTATATATAAACCCTAGTGAGTCAGGTCCAGGTCTCGGCTGCAAAACGCATCGCAAGCCCAGGCGCTGTTGCCCCCCGAGGTGTGTGAGGGGAGTCTAAACGAGCTCCAGCGCCCTGCGAAGGACGTAATCCAGCCTCGCGCCCAGCCTCACTAGGGGGTGCTCTGGATCAGCTGGAATTTAAACGTAACATCTTGAGCATAAAGAATGGGATGGTATGGAAAATGCAAATCTGGGACGGACCAGAGATGTGAAGGACCCGTCCAGACCGTTATGAGCACCCAGCGGGGCTCAGTCACGCTATGGGGTTGGGTCGGGACCTCTGGCAAAGGTCATTTGGGCTTCCGTAACGGCAGCATTAATGCAGACAAGTACATTGAGATTTTAGAGCTTCGAGACTACGCCTTTTTTCACCGAGGATTTTTCAAGACAATCCAAAACCACATGCTGCACAGGCCCCGGACTGGCCCGCCTGCAATCCTGACCTGCCCGAAATAGAGAATGAGTCAGTGGCAAGGGAAAACTCCCTGAATAATATGGAAGGAAGAAACCAAGGGAGAAGCGAGACTCAAAAAGGGAGCTTAGAATAAAATGCAGTTAAAAGAATAAAATCAAGCTTAACTTGAATAAAAACTAATCAACTGCAAGCCTTTATGGTACTGCAAACTGTAAAGTAAGTAGAACAACGAGTTCCCTCTGCCTTTCAAGGCACTGCAAGGGTTCTCTCGTACTAGTTTTCTGTCATTCAGACGTAAATGAGATGTATGTAAGACCGATTCTTAGTTCCTTTTGTCATTCTTAAGCCACAGCAGGGGAGAGAAGCTTTTTCATAACCCCCCCCCCCCCTCCCCACACACACACACACACACACACACACACACCCTACCTCAATAGCAGTGCTGCCGGAGATTCATGCTGCACCTGGCATCAGTGATTGCTCACGGTCTCTGTGTACCCAACCCACAAGTAACTACAGATTCTCTTTTCTCTCCGAGCCGAAGTTCCGGTACCAGTTCCAGGACCACCCACTTAGAGGTTCCTCCACCTCAGCGCCGCTCTGCCGGTTTCCACAATAACAATAACCAGTCCCGCCAGAGCGCCGGAACTCCCTCAGTCACTTAGCTATCAGGACGTTAACGCTAAGGGCTCATTGCCTTAAAACCTTATTATTACATTTTTTTTATTACCGATTTAAATTGGGCCATTTACTTTTGCGTTTTATCAGCACTACAACCCGAGCAGGTCGGCTCCCTTTTTTGAGTCTCGGCTCCTCCCAAGCTCTCTTCCGTCTGCATTCGGGGATTTCCCTTGCCACTGTCGCCCCCTGGGCCTGCTCCGCTTGGGACGGGCCTTTTAAGATCACGTGAAAACGAAAGCGAGAGAAATTGGACCTCGTTGGCCGGATCGGACGCCGTATTTGAACGATTTGTACGGCGGCGTTCCTTTGTAAACACGTCTGCTTCGTAAGCGAAAGGCGCGACGGAAGTGGAGCACCAGCGCAAAGCCGAGGATAAATGGATAGAGCTGTTAAACGTAGCCGCGTAGCGCTGTATAGCTGACGTATCAGTTAGCCGCTAAAGCCGTACACGTCTCCGCCTCTAGCCCTGTGACAAACACCAGATTGTCCCGAGACAACCGCCACTGGTGTGTGTTTAAACTCAAGCAAACCGCAAGCTGGGTTTTTTTTTTTTGCCCGTGTGTTTCGAGTTTTACTCCCATGTGCATGTGCGCACCCACCCACCCACACACACACACACACACACACACCCTTTGCTATAGATACCCACGCTGAGCTCGTGCCTTGAGCTGTTTATTTTCTCCACATCTTGCTCATACAGGCACGTCGTGTCTTTTCCTGCTTTGTGCATCTTTCTTTCCTGCTTATTTTATTTCTTACCCGCCGCCGTTCCTGTGCGTCTTGTAGGTGAGGAACGTTCTCAACGACGCCACGGACGTCCTGGAGTTCCGAGATCGCGTCATCAAAGCGTCACTGTCTCACTGTCACCTGGTAGTGGCCACGTCCCTGCAGTGTCTGGTCTACAGGTGCTTCCTCGGGACTCTACTTTTTCCCTTTTAGCCCAGCGTACAATACAGGTTTTCTACCCTAGCGTTTGGGAAATAACTTTATTCTTATAATCTGACCACCTTGTTTTCAAAATATTGTGACTTTTATACTCGAAATGATCCGACTTTAGCCTAGAAATGTAAGACTTTATTCCCTTTATGCTTTGGCGTTATTCTTAAAGTTTTACCTCATTATTCATGAAATGTCAGTCCCTTATTATCAAAATATTACGGCTTTATTTTAAAAATATTACGATTTTATACCTAAAATATTGCGACTTTATTCTTAAAATATTAAGATTTTTTTCTTGAAATGTTATGATTTTATTCTCAAATATTACGATTTTATTCTGTAAATATTACGATTTTATTCTGTAAATATTACGATTTTATTCTGTAAATATTACGACTTTATTCTTAAAATTTTATGATTTTTTTTTTTTTTCGAAATATTAGGACTTTATTTCTAAAATATTACGATTTTGTTCTCTAAATATTCTGACTTTATTCTTAAAATATTTAGATTTTTTTCTTGAAATGTTGTGATTTTATTCTCAAATATTACGATGTTATTTCTAAAATATTACGATTTTATTCTCAAAATATTACTACTTTGTTCTTAAAATATTATGACTTTATTTTTAAAATATAATGATTTTATTTTCAAAATATTATGACTTTATTTCTAAAATATTCCGATTTCATTTTCGAAATATTATGATTTTATTCTTAAAATATGACGATTTTATTCTCGAAATATGACGATTTCATTCTTAAAATATCACAGCTTTAATTCTAAAATATTACGGTTTTATTTTCTTGAAATGTTATGACTTTATTCTTAAAATATTTTTTACAAATTCTTGAAATGTTTTAATTTTATTCTCAGTATATTATGTCTTTAATTCTAAAATATCACGACTTTATTCTAGAAATGTAACGACTTTGTTCTCTAAATATTTTCTGCCGTTCTCTCTTTAGCTTTTGCTGATTGTACGTGTGGTTCGTGTTAGGTTATTGGAATTCTGTTTAATGTTTCTCTTGGTTTCTCTGTCAGCACTAAAAACTGGAACACCCCCCTGATCTTCGACCTGAAAGAAGGCACAGTTAGTTTGATCCTTCAGGCTGAAAAGTGAGAACTTTTACTTTCTTTAATCATGTCTTGTTATTTCTCTCTCTTTCTCTCTCTAACTGCCAGTAAATTATTTATCCTTGTTTGTAAAGTGGGGGAAATCATATTAGGCTCTCTAGGCTCTCCCCGTTTCTGTTTGTTGAGTGAATATCAAAATAATACGGCTTTATTTTTAAAATATAACAATTTTATACCTAAAACATGAATATTTTATTCTCGAAATATCACAACGTTATTCTTAAAATATTACGGTTTCATTTTCTTAAAATGTTGTGACTTTATTCTTAAAATATTTTTAAAATTTTCTTGAAATGTTTTGATTTTATTCTCAAATATTACGATTTTATTCTTAAAACATTACAACTTTGTTTTCGGAAAATATTACATTTTTTTTTTACTCGAAATGTTATGATTTTATTCTCAAATATTACGAATTTATTCTTAAAATATTACAGTTTTGTTTTCTTGAAATGTTATGACTTTATTCTTAAAATATTTTAAAAAAACTTTCTTGAAATGTTTTGATTTTATTCTCAAATGTTACGATTTTATTCTTAAAATATTCCGACTTTATTTCTAAATGATTCCGATTTTATCCTCAAAATATTACAACTTTGTTCGTAAAATATTACGTTTTTTTTTTTAATTCATCTCTAAATGTTTTGATTTTATTCTCAAATATTATGATTTTATTCTTAAAACATTACGACTTTATTTCTAATTTATTACGATTTTATTCTCAAAATATTACAACTTTGTTCGCAAAATATTACGTTTTTTTTTTTACTCAAAATGTTTTGATTTTATTCTCAAATATTACGATTTTATTCTTAAAATATTACAGTTTTGTTTTCTTGAAATGTTATGACTTTATTCTTAAAATATAAAAAAAAACTTTCTTGAAATGTTTTGATTTTATTCTCAAATATTGCGATTTTATTCTTAAAATATTACGACTTTATTTCTAAATGATTCCGATTTTATTCTCAAAATATTACAACTTTGTTCGTAAAATATTACGTTTTTTTTAATAATTCATCTCGAAATGTTTTGATTTTATTCTCAAATATTACGATTTTATTCTTAAAATATTACGACTTTATTTCTAATTTATTACGATTTTATTCTCAAAATATTACAACTTTGTTCGTAAAATATTAAAAAAATTTTATAATTCATCTCGAAATATTATGATTTTATTCTCAAATATTACAACTTTGTTCGCAAAATATTACTTTTTTTTTTTTAACTCAAAATGTTTTGATTTTATTCTCAAATATTACGATTTTATTCTTAAAAAAAATGACGACTTTATTTCTAATTTATTACGATTTTGAGAATAAAGTTAGCTCCTCTCCTAACTTCTCTCCCCTTTGCTTTCTCTCCGGTAGGCATTTTCTGTTAGTGGACGGTGGAGGAATCTACGTGTACTCGTATGAGGGACGCCTAGTTTCCTCTCCCAAGGTCCCGGGCGTGAGGACGGACATTCTGAACGCGCAGACCGTCTCGCTGAGCAACGATACCGTTGCGGTACGAGACAAGAACGACGAGAAAGGTGGGAAGGTCTGGTGAACACTTCAGATTTTAGACTCATGCCTTCCTCTGTACATTCCCATTTATTCATTTAAGTATTTCTTTTAGCCCAAGTGACGCCGAGTCTTATGGAAAAGGCCAAGGACAAAAGGCACCATGATTTTCTAAATGAAAAGCTGACAGCTGGCAACAGAAATAGCCAATGTGCCTTAAGCCAACGTTCTGTATTTTTTAGGTGACGATTACAGGCACTATGGTGTTTTGGTCACGTCATTACTAACAAACCTGTGATTATGTTCACGTATTTGGCCTTTTTTTAACAGAAATGTACTTACCGCCTACGAAATCTGTCTATCTATATATATATATATATATTGCGTTTTATATGTTTAAATGAATAGTGGGAAGTTGGAGAGAAATGCATAATCGCTACAAGGTGGACAGTTTATTAGAGGTGGAACGATGGATAGAGAAATGGGAGTCGGTTGCATTTTTGACCACCAGAGGGCACACATGCTCCCCATGCATCTTCCCTCCTCACTGAGCCTGTTTGTACTCTCAGATTTTCAATTTAAGATCACGCTTGGTTATTTAAACTTAACGCAACTTTTACACTTTAGTTTAGCAGCGTTATTTAAACATTATGGCTTTGTTCTAGAAATTTAACGATTTTATTCTCTAAATACGCTCACTTTACTTTTCAAATATAATGATTTCATTTTCAAAATATTATGACTTTATTTCTAAAATATTCCGATTTCATTTTCGAAATATGATTTTATTCTCAAAATATGACGATTTTATTCTCAAAATATTACAATTTTATTTTCGAAATATTACGATTTTATTCTCAAAATATTACGATTTTATTCTCAAAATATGACGATTTTATTCTCAAAATATTACGATTTTATTCTCAAGATATGACGATTTTATTCTCAAAATATTACGATTTTATTCTCAAAATATTACGATTTTATTCTCGAAATATGACGATTTTATTCTCGAAATTTGACGATTTAATTCTCGAAATATGACGATTTTATTCTCAAAATATTACGATTTTATTCTCGAAATATGACGATTTCATTCTTAAAATATCACAGCTTTAATTCTAAAACATTACGGTTTTATTTTCTTGAAATGTTATGTCTTTATTCGTAAAATATTCAAAAAAAACATTTCTTGAAATGTTTTGATTTTATTCTTAAATATTACGATTTTATTCTCTAAATATTCTGACTTTACTTTTAAAATATAATGATTTGATTTTCAAAATATTATGTCTTTATTTCAAAAATATTCCGATTTCATTTTCGAAATATGATTTTATTCTTAAATATTACGATTTTGTTCTCAAAATATAACGTCTTTAATTCTAAAATATTACGATTTTATTCTTAAAGTAGCGCGACTTTATTCTAGAAACGTAACGACTTTATTCTCTAAATATTTTCTGCCGTTCTGCCTTTAGCTTTTCCTGATTGTACGTGTGGTTCGAGCTGGTCCAGCTCAAAAAAAAAAAAAAAACTTTAAATCTTCAAAATTAAAATGGTTTACCATTATATTCTAATCCCTCCACTTGACCCGAAAACTCGTCCTTTTGTTCTCTCAATTCTGTTCTCTACACCTGAACCAAAGACTGTAAGCGTAATTATAATGGATTATAATGAAAAGCTCGGCTTTTACGTCGAATACGAGCAAAAAACGGGACGAATCCTGATCGAGATGTGATGACCTTTTTTCTTTCTTTTTCTTTTTTTAACAAACGTGACCCTGGGTTTCGTCCTTGTGCAGCGATCTACGTGTTCGATGCTCAAACGGGGAAAGCCGTCGGCGACGGCAAGCCTTTGACGCACAAGGTAAAACAACACTCGATCTCTCCCACAGTGCACAAGTGACTCTGTTTAGTATTGAATTGGTTAGCGCCCGTTTGACCGTTCGCTAGGACTCGGGCCGATCAAGCTGCCGGTCCTGGGTGCAGATTTTAAACGCAGCGGATCAGCCGGCTGAGCCGTGGCTTCTCCCCGTTTCCCGCTCGGGCTTCGGCGCCACCCGGAGGACGGCGCGTCGCCTGCGAGGGCTTCTGCCGAGTTTTCAAAAGGACCAAAGAAGAGAAAGGAGAGCGAGAGTTGTTGGGGGTAGCCAGGATCAACAGTTACTGTTTGTCAGCGTGCGAGTGCGTGCCAGCGCTTCTCGAGTGCAGCTTCAAAACCCAGGAGTGTTAAAGTGAGAGCCAGCTGGATTTGTCCCGTACAGACACTCGTCCAATCTTCCTCCCCGAGCTCCGAAAAACACACCTCAGCATTACGAGCTCTCAGTGAAGCTCTTTCAGTCTGTCAGGGATGTGGGCTGTATGCCCAAAGTTCTGCAATCTGTGTGTGCGTGTGTGTGTGTGTGTGTGTGTGTGTGTGTGTGTGTGTGGAGAGAGAGAGAGAGAGAGAGAAATAGAGCTCTGGGACAGCCTGCTCCTCTCTCGCCCCACTGATTCCTTTATTTACTGTTTAATGGCCCTTGCTGCCAGATCAGAAATAACAGAATGTTTCAAAGCCTTGCCAGTGATCTCTCTCTCTCTCTCTCTCTCTCTCTCTCACACACACACACACACACACACACACACACATTTGTATTCCTCTTTTTTTTTAACTCCTTCCTCTGGCCATTATTTAGTTCATACTATAATACCTATTAGACCCAAACATAATCCTAACCTCTAAAGCCCGAGCCTAATCATAAAACGTACACATCTGGCCCTAAACCACACCTAACATTTACCCTACTCCGAAATCCTCCTCCTAACTCGGAACCCTGTTTCCGAAATGACATTCCCAACCCCCATACCTAAATTTCGAAAACACTAAGACCAAATGCTGCACCTAAACCCAAAGCCCTAACCCGAATTCTAATCCCTGCGCCTAACCCGGACCCAAAGTCCCAGTCCTACTTCTAAAATCTACACCTATTTTAATTTCCCCCCCCCTCCCCCTCAAAAAATTCGATTCTAGTTCCTACACCTAACCCTATTATTAATCCCTCCGTCTAACCCAAACAATTCATACCCCTATCCCCACTTCTAAAATTTAGGATTAACCCCAAAGCCTAAATTCTAATAGCTGTTCCTAACCCAAAATCCCAGTTCCTGCTCCTTATACCCGCCTCAAAACCTTCCATCCTAATCCCTAACCCCCCTCCGAAAATCGACCCTAAACCCAAAACCCCCAATCCTGCTTGTCAGATAGACACCTAACCCCACCAAAAACCCCTCATTCTAATCCCTGCCCGCAATCCAAAAGTCCAAGTCCTACGCCAGACCCCAAAATCCCAGTCCTAATTCCAATCTCTGCACCTCTTGACTCAGAAACTTATTCCAATTCCTACACCTAGCTTAAAAAGGACTAATTCCGTTCTGTAAACCTAAGCCACCAAACTATAACCACACGTTTGATCCTCAGCCTTCCCAGTCTTTTTTTTTAATATATTGTATATTGTTATTTTGCGATGCCAGTCCCCACATGGGTAGAAAAACACTCGCTGTCACTCACACGCTCTGCCTTAACGTACTTAATGAGCATTAATGAGCATGTATGCGTGGACATTTGTCTTCCCTGACCTTCCCATGACCATGACCTCCCACCCCGAGAGTGAGCTCACTGCTCTTCACGCACCACCCGGTAGACGTTCCGCTCTCTCCATCAGCACGAAACGCGCAACAAATTCCTGAGTCCGGCCACCCGAGCGCAGAGGCGGCTGTCAGGAGCCATCCGAGGGTGACGGGGCTTTAGCCGAGAGCAGCCGTCTCTTTTCTCCCCATTCGATACGCCCCAAGCTGCGTCCCTGGACCGGTTTTGGGTCGCCAACTGCGTTTCTTTCACACGCCCCTCGCCCCGTCGCCGGCAGACCGTGCGCGCCGCAGTTATGACCTCAGCGCTCGCCTTGCGCTCTGGAAATCCTCACTCTTTATTGTCGCAAGCTATAATCTGCTCTGTTCTCTCGGCCTCTTCATCTGACAGATGGAGGTAACGGCCATTGCCCTGGACCAGCGTGGACCCTCTAACGACAGGAAAATCTCTCTGATTGACAAAAACCACGACCTCTATCTGACCTCAGCGCGCAGGCTGGGCAGACGGCAGAGCCTGCACAAGATTGGTAAGAGCAAGAATCCAAGTCTCTTAAGTTTTGGGGGGTTTTTTTTTTTTTGTTTGTTTTTGTTTTTTTCATTTCATATCGAAACGTCTTTTACTGGTCGGGTCCGCGGGTCTCGATTTTTACAGGCATTTTCTTCTCTGTTGTAAGCTGTTGCCGTGGTAATAAATACTGACGCCCCCATTTCGATACTCCGGATCAGACTTCCATGGAACGGAAAGTTTTTTTGTTTTTGTTTTTTTTTCACAATTTTATTACGATTTTCGTCTTCTCCTATCTAGGGCCGATTCCGAAAATTCCGAGCAAGCCTAGGGTGACAGCGGCAGGGGAAAAGTCTAGACGTTAACGTCAAGGAAGTAGCTGTACATATACTTGTCTATTATTTTATTCTCGAACTCGGTTTCCGTAACTAATACAATGAATAATAAATCAGTTGTTTGGTCCTGAAACAAAAGGGTGTCCTGTGACTTTTAACTCACCCTCCATCCGGTGTCTTCCGCTTAATCCGCACAGGGTGCCCACCCGGCAACTCCGGCTGCAAGGGCAGGGGCAAAATCTAGACGGGGCGACAGTCCTTTGTAGGGAACACACACACACACACACACACACACACTAAGGGCAACTTTAGAGACACCAATTAACCTAACACATACGTCTTTGGACAGTGGGAGGAAACCGGAGTACCCGGAGTAAACCCACGCAGACCCCCACACAAAAAGGAGCCGGGCCGCCCCGCCCTGGGATCGAACCCGGGACCCCGTTGCCTGTTACGAATTAGAGATCATGTATTATTAAAGGCCTAACGCAATCTAGGTTATAAAATAAAACAGGGTTTCCCTCTAAAGTTACCTTTGGTCTGGTGAAGTTCAGTTCGTGTTTCAAACGCACACATTTAGTCCGTAGGTGGGTTTCCATGGGGATTGTTTCCAAGATTTCTCCCCGCCCACCCGCCTAAACGAAACATGCCCCAAAACCGCGTCCACGGCTTTTCCTCGCTCCCTTTCCGAGAGATCGTTTAGCCTGGGAGAATCGAAACGCAGTGTCAATAAGTAGTTCGGGTTTTTTTTTCTTTTTCATTTAGGGAATAATAACCGTGTCGTTCGTGCCAGTGAGTTGAACGTGGCTCAGACGACCCCGAGCGGCCACGGGGGCCTCGCGTGACTCTGGGTGGGAGTGAACGTGACGTTTTTGCGCCGGCCCCAGACAAGGCAAGCGTTCATCCTGTTCCCGTCTGTCCTCTTTGCTTGCCAGGCACGATGGTTCACACCATGGCCTGGAACGACTCGGCCAACGTCCTGTGCGGCATCCAGGACGGCCAGTTCGCGGCGTGGTACTACCCCGACGCCGTGTTCGTAGACAAGGACCTGCTCCCCAGCGCGCTCTTCACCAAGGACGGCAGGTGATACGAACGCATTCGCACTCCGCGGCTTGTAACCACGGAATTAAACCCAAAATCATGTCCCGTCGCACAGCGAGTTCGGCCGAGCGCCGCACATCCTGAACTACGTGGGCACCCAGGTGACGGTCAGGCGGGCCGACGGCTCCCTGGTGTACACCGGCGTGCCGCACTACGCCGCCACGTTGCACGAGTACGCGGGGTCCGCCCGCTGGGAAGACGCCCTGAGACTGTGCCGCTTCGCCAAGGTATGCCGCGGGAAACGGGACGGGAAGGGTCCGTCTATGGAGGTCTTTATTTCAAGCCAAAAAAAACCATCCTAACAAATGTAGCGTTCATGTTTGCTTTCGTGGTTTTTTTTTTTTTTTTTTTTTTTTTTAATATTAAGTTTCATTCTTACGTTTATGATCGAAGCCACCCAAGCCGGTCGGCTCCCTTCTTGAGTTTTAATCCCAACAGGGTTTCTTCCTTACAACATACAACATTGATTTGCCTTGCCACTGCCGCCCTAGGCTTGCTCCGTCTGGGATCGGGCTTGGGTGTTACAGAAGACGCTCCTCTACGAAGAGTCCAAAAAAACGCGTTCTAATTAGGTTCCTGGATGGAAGAATTTCGAAAGCTCGAGCAAGACATGGGGCCCAGACTGGAATCTTTTGGAGCCGAATATCTCTCGGGCTGTGCAAACCGCTACGTGAGCGCAGTTATCCTCTCCTACGACGGTTTGACAAAACGCAGTCGTGCTTGGCGAGAAAGGGGGGTAAAAAAAAAAAACGGACTTGACGACGAAAAGAGGGATCCTTCCCGACCGTAGCATCGACGGCACATCCTGGACGGCGCGGCTCCGACACACGGCCGGTCCGAAACGGCAGGTCCGACCCGGAGCGCAGCGCAGCGCGTCGGAGACCGAGAACGGTGGGGTAGCGTGGCCCAGGGGCTGACGATTTCAAATGAATTGCGTAATTAGTCGCGGCTGAAATCGTTTGCACATTGCTCACTGGAAACGTAGACAGCGCAGACACTGGCCACATGGCTGGGCTTTCCCACGCCTGGGAAAGTCCCACGTAATTCAGCCCTAACTCTCGCACACACACACACACACACACACACGCACGCATAGATATATATAGAGACAGTGATACACTGTGTGTGTGTGTGTGTAAAGCATCACGTTGTGTTCTATTTAAACCCAAGGCATCAATAGAGATCGTATAATATAATAAGTTTCTTAAAATGATACTTAACGTCGTTGGGCCTTTTTCTTGATCGTCATCCCTTTAAATATCTTTCACATCGAATCAGAAACGCACCCCTGCTCCGCCGTACCTCGTGGCCACAGGGGGAGCAGCGACGTCTCGTTATTTTCAAGCAAGCTCGTCCTGAAGTCTCTAAATCGGTCTGTGACCTCACGAGTCCTCCCACCCGAGCGGGGAGTCCCGGGTTCCTCCCAAGGTTTCCGTGCTTCTACGTTCAGGGATTTTCCTTGCCGCTGTCGCCCTGGGCTTGCTCCATTTGGGACCGGCCTTTTGAGATCGTATAAGCCGATTCGAGACGATGCGACTGTGTGAAAAGCGGCGCAGAAGCATTTCCGTCGACAAAATATTTGTGGATACCAATCGGCTCTTGGTATCCGTGCAGGATCGGGTCAGGGACACTCAAGCGGGTGCCCGACTTTATTCCTAGAGCGCGTTGTCACCAAGCAGCTTTTACATTTATACACGTGATGGACCGTGGTAAGCCTAGCGGTTAAGGTACTGGACCACGGGCCAGGAGGTCCAGGGTTCAAATCCCACCTCGGCCCCAGCCGGGTCCCTCAGCAAGGCCCTCAAAACACGACTGCTTGGATTGCAAGACCGTACGAATTGTACGTGGGACCGGATAAATGACATAAATGTAAATACACAAACATTGTGACGAATCGGATCCGGTCATCCCTAATGGGCAGACCAAATGGCGACAGTGGCAAGGAAAACCTCCCTGATAGTAAGAGGGAAACCCATCCTCCTCCCATCCTCACTGTCTGATGAAACCATTGAAATGTTTAGCTGGGCAGTACGGGTTTTCTGCCGCTTCCGTCCAGACTGCCTCGAGCCTTGATCTCTCGCTCCTCCGTCCACCGGCTCCCGCTAATGGAGACGCCGGATTTGCTTGAGGATTTGGTATCCAGTCTTGCCTGGATCCCGGCTTTCAGTGCCGTTGTCGTACATTATGACAGGAAGCGTATAGGCGGAGAGGGAGAGGCTAATGGTGCATCAGAGATGTTTGTGAATTTGTTTCTAATTAGCTAGCATGACACCATTTACCGTACTCGGCCAATCTCCGCCCTGGCCTTTAATGCACGCAGCAGACAGCTGTCATCCGTCTCCACAAGTGATAATGCTTTAACCACAGGCCCACGTGGGCTCCAATGAGGGCCGTGTGCATCATGACATAATCCAAAGCCATCGTTTGTTTTCTTTTAATACTCTTGTTAGTCAGTCCGAGTCTCATTTCCTGCTCTTTCTTCGTTTCTGAAGCTAAAGATTAAAGCTCGCTCATGTCTCTCTCCCCTCAGGACCAGGCCCTGTGGGCGTGTCTGGCTGGGATGGCCGTGGCTCACAGGGATCTGAACACGGCTCAGGTCGCCTACGCGGCTCTCAGAGAGGTAACGTATGCTTCCTTTTCGTAGCATTCCGAGAGCCATTCGGGGGCCGCGTGTCATCCCGGGGGTTGCCAGATCCCCCGCAAATAAGGCCAAACGAAACGAAACGAGTGGGCCCCAAGTGCTTTCCCGCTAGGCGCTCTACTCACGAATCCAGTCCAAATCCAAAAAACCACTAATCCAGCTCTCTTTATCGGATCACGCCGTGATGCGAACTGACAAGTGCTATAGCTTCTGTGCCAGGGGTTGCCAGGTCCTTCGGCAAAATGGACAGGAAAGGAGAAGCCCGATCTGCTCGGGTGGCCCGGATGTTGACTGAATAATTAAGTTGTCGCCGTAGTGGATTTAAGTAAATAATCCGATTTAAATTCAAGTTAAATAACTAAACCCATTTAAGCCGCCGATTTATTCGCTTTGGACGGGTCGTTCATGTTCGGCAACGATAAAAATCCAGTTCACACCCAATTAATGTTACCTCGGACGGACGGATCGGACTCGACTGGGCGCTAAAACAGCTTTAAAACAGTCGCCGTACCCCGAGAGCGAGCCCTCGTCCCGGGCGGTACGACACTACGGTCGCTATTAATAGGTTTATTTTCTCTGTCTGATCTGCGTAGGTGGATAAGGTGCAGTATATAAAGCACATAAAGGACATGCCCTCTAAGGAATCTGCCCTGGCCCACACCCTGCTTTTTTGTGGACAAGCACAAGAGGCCGAGGCGACATTAATACAGGCAGGCCTCATATACCAGGCCATTCGGATCCACATCGACCTCTTCAGCTGGGACAGGTTAGACGCTGCGCACGCGTGTGCGTGTGTGTGCGCGCGCGTGCTTTGGTCGTCCCGGCTGACCCGGCTCTCTCTTTTCAGAGCTCTGGAACTGGCGGTGAAGCACAAAACCCACGTGGACACCGTCCTCGCTCACAGGCAGAAGTTCCTGCAAGACTTTGGCAAAAACGAGACCAACAAAAGGTTCCTGCAGTACTCCGAAGGGGTAATCCACGTCCCTCGTCTCGCCTTGTTTTCCCTCTCTTCGTCGACATAAGCCGTTTTCCATCTGCCGCATGTGTTATTTACGTTCGAGCGGCTCCATTTACGGTCGCGCGTCCAAAAGCGCCACAGCGAGGCTCCGCAGCGGAAAGCCTAATCGTCTCCCTCGTCCCGTTTCGAGATTAATGTGCTTTTAATGTATAAGCAATTAAAAAAAAAAATACAAAAAATCAGAAATCAGACAAGGTGTTCCCCCAAACAGGGGCTTTTTGTCAGATATACGGAGCCCGTGCCTCATTTCCAGTTGCCCCTACATCACGTTTAAATTGCACGGAATTAAAATGAGTGATGGGAGGAGGGATTGTGCAAGACTTGGCGCTGATTCTGATTTAATCAGGTAAATACTAGCTCAGAGCTAATAGGCAAATTATCCGAACTATTGCCCAAGGTGTGTGTGTGTGTGTGCACGCGTGTGTGTGTGTGTGTGTGTGTGAGAGAGAGACCCCATGTCCCACAAAGAGAGGAACATCAGATAGCGTTGAGGACTTTTCAGTTTTTTCAAACAACAAACAAATCCAAAAGATCCTCCTTTAGTAACACTAATAATAATCGACAGTTACGGCAATGGAAACTCCCCATAAAAGTACGGTTATTAAGACTGTGTGTGTGTGTGTGTGTGTGTGTGTGTGTGTGTGTGTGTGTACATACAGCAGATGCAGCCGTAGATCATCCAGCAGATCATACACAACAAAAAGAAGAGGTAACCCATGAAGTAGCGGTGATTCCCACTTCCTATAGAACACAAAGAATCAGAAGAGAAAATTAAATTTAAATCACCAGCATCCCCAAGCTGAAACAGTTTTATACTGTAACTGATCACTAGCTCCCAAAATCATAGAGTTACCGTTATTACTGCACAACCACAGAGGATTTAACCCCGATACTGTAAAGGTTCACATACTTTTAACCACCACCTCCCATTGCTCTCAGCTCTGGTTCTGACACTAGCATGCTCGCTGTAGGCAGTGGATGAGGGTTAACTCAGCAGGGGGCGCTGCTCTGTGTGTTATAAAACATTCCTCCTGTAACTTGTGCAATAAAGGGCCCCTCAAATTCAATTCAATTAAATATCTTTATACAACAAATAGTACAGACTATTTTAAACTGGTGTTCTGCATTAATAAAAATAATGATTTTACCAGTTAATTAATATATGGGGAAGATACAGTGAGATAAGATAAGAACGCATTTAATGTCTTAATGTGTTATAGAACAGCAAATCTACACTAAATAAAAAATCTATCAAACACACAATGACTTTTGATTAATACTGAAATGACAGAATTAAAATAAATTGTTCAATGTAAGAAATATTGAACTCAGGGAACAGGGCATTTGGTCTACAATTTTAAATGTCATGTAAGGGTTACCCTAGTCATTTTAATTAATTCCAAGAGACTCAAGTTTTAATCTTAAAACACGGATACAAAAAAATATTCATTGTTTACACTACTGAAATACAAAAACAATGTTTCTGTCAAACGTAAAAGCAATAATCGCGAATCACATCAAATCATGTGCAGAATTAATCGTTACAGCCCTATGAATAAAACATTACAATGCACTGCTTTAGCGCTATAATACTATACAATACTATACGTGTGTAAGGCTGTGTATGTAGTATATAATACTATAGATGTATATATGGCTGTGTGTGTGTGTGTGTATGTGTGTGTGTGTGTGTACACAAGGCTGCAGTGTTGGAGTGTAACTTACCAACACAGTTTCCCACCCAGGGGCAGTGATGATCAAACTTGGCGATGCAGCGGTTACATACGGCGCAGTGTTTGGACCTGATAGGTTTTCGTATCTGTGATAGTAACACAGCGTTATAATCATGTACAGTCATTCAGAACTTATCTATACTCAGGACAGAAATACTCACTAAACATGTACTGCAAAATATACTGAGATCCAAACTCCCTGTTTCAGCCAGCTCTACTATAGTCTGTACAGAAAGAAAGAGACAGACAGATAGAGAGAGAGAGAGAGAGAGAGAGACAGAGAGAGAGAGACAGAGAGAGACAGATAGAGAGAGAGAGAGACAGAGAGAGAGAGAGAGAGACAGAGAGAGAGAGAGAGAGAGAGAGAGAGAGAGAGAGAGAGA
>JAUZST010078278.1:0-20891 GCA_034779995.1 Parotocinclus haroldoi | reverse complement strand
AACAATAAAAATAAAATTAAAAAAAAAATTTTTTTTATAAAATCAAAATGGAACAAAAGAAGAAAAAAAAGTTCCCATTGCATTAAGAAGAAAAAACAAAAAAAAAATGCATCAAGGGAAAATTATCATTTTTTAAATGCCTACAAGATTTTGCAGGGTTTTTTTTAATTGTTTGGACCGTTTTTAAGTCGATATTAACCATGTGCTCTCGGGTGTGGTTCGTAACCGACCGGCGCATCAGCCAGGAGTACCCTCAGGTTCAGATTCTCCGGGCTCTGAAGGAGCGCTGCGCCGAGGACGATGTCGAGTTCCGTTACCTGTTAATGGACGAGATTGTGATCACCATCACCGATGGACAGCTTGGTAAATATCACCCTTTCCCCCTCTAACTCTAGTCTGAACGAATAATTAGCCAATTAGCGCTTTGTTGTGCCGATCTAGCTAGCAGACACGCGATAAACCGCGGTTTAATAGTTATCGCGATTTATTTGCACTACTTCTTGAAGGACTATGCTCTAGTCCTACATGGACAACGAGGTGTCGTTTTATTCCTTTGCACACACACGTTTCATATACCCGTAGGGAAATGTACCCAAATCTGGACGACTGATTATGATAGCTTTTTTTTTTTTTTTTTACCATCATCGCATAAGCTGCCCATTGCGCTGGTGAATAGGCGAACGCGTCCATGGATGTAGTTTGATTGCTATTTAAATCGTCACCTTGATTACCGTGACCGCTCAAAACGAGGTTCGATTCCGTTGCAGATGTTTGCGAGGAAACATGTGTAATGGGAATATTTTGGTATATAACACGATACAGTTTGATTCGTGCCGATGACACGCGGGGAATTGCTCGTGTTTGTGCAGAAAATGCAGTCGTGATGTTACTGTTTAGTACAAGAAACGTAAGCTGGTGGATGTGACAAAGAGCAGAGGAACATGCGGTATTAGTGTGGCGATTTCCTATGTGTGTGGCTGTAACTCCGTATTTTGTTCCAGCGTGTGTATGTATATGTAAGCACGTGTATAGTAATAGAGGCGTCTGGAAGGATGAAATTGTTTTCAAGGGTGAATTGAGCTTTATTTTCTCTGTTCCTGGGCTGTTGTTAGCATCATGCTAATACGCGTGACACTGACCGCCTAACCCAGTTTTCCCAGGCGGACCCCTGCTCCAACACGGATATTCCCCATTTTGTTGTTGCCAGAGCAGGCAAATCTACCGACGTGTTGACTCGAAATAAGTCCGTGGCATCCTCTCATCATTTGGAGCGACAATAGATAAAAGTCGGCGCGAATTTAACGCCTAGCGCCATATAGCTAATACACCATTTTCGAACAGAACTAATATCTTTTAGGCAAATTTAGACAAAGCTGTACATGCTCTGTGTTTGCTGTGGACATTCAGGGATAATGTAGACTCCATAATCATTGGCACCCCTGGCAAATATGGTTGAATTATTATAAAATGCGTGTTAATTGTCATTCAGTGATTATATAAGATTGATAGTGAAATTGGTCAAGCAAATCGAGAAATGGACTGTGAATCCAAAGGGCCTGGACTAGGGGTGTGTGACATGTATCCCCTCTAATCATATCTTCATTTTTGCGTCGTGTTAGCTGGTATTGTCTATTACTTCACTCACTTATTATAAAAACAGTGAGGATTATGTATCCGGGCGGGATAGATGACTGCAGCGTGCTTTCGCCATGAGAAATGGGTCTGGTCATATGTCGGTCTCCGGTCCAGTATTGAAATCCTTCACTGATCTGCAAAGCCGATCCACGTTCCATTTCACATTTTCCCTTGAGCACACCGCCACTGAGTGAATAAATCTACTGCTTACAATATTTAGGGGATCCTTCGAAAGGAAATATCCCATCATCTTTGTGAGCAGTGATCTATTAGCTGTGTTGCTTTAGCTAAAACGTCACTTCTTAATGGGTACCTGTTAAATAAAACTTAAGTTTAATTTATTGGTTCCTTCTAACACATTTTATGCTGTCATAATCCCGACACAGCCGGGATTAATGCAAAAACACGTCAGTGTCTGTTTTCATGTGGTTTTGCGTTGGTACGCTCTACTATAGCATTAGCGGAAAATTTTAAATAAAAAAAACAAAACGCTCAAAAGTTTAGCTCCACTTTCAAAGAAAATGCTAAATGCAGTACGTGTGGAAAGCTGATCTGTTGTTAAGGAGGTTTCGCCCCTAAACCGACAGAGCATCTGATGCACCAGCACGAGTGTTTGACCTACTGCATTCTCCTAGGTCAAGGGGGAAAAAAATCCTCCTGCATTGGACTTTGCTGTTATTCACTGGAATCGGATCGGAACCGAGAATGCATCAGCCAATTACCACAGATCAGCTTTGAGCAGACATGTTTTGCTCAGAAGTCGATTGTAAAAGGCAGCTTGAGAATGAACTTAATTCACAACCTGTGACCTAAAACCATGACGAACTTCAGCAGTCAGTTGTCCACGACAGCCAAGGTACCATCACAAAAACCCGTTCAACAGACTTTAGCTGAATCATTCTCCCAAAAAAACAGTAAATGACGAGACATAATTGATACTGTCACCAATATCAATGTATACTGTGACAATTCAGGTGGTTGGGAGAGATGGGTAATTATCGTTATTAACAAAAAGCCAAAAATGTTGCTATGATATATATCAAAATATTGAGATGTCATTTTGGGTCAGTATTGCACACTCCTGTACTGGACTCTAGACCTGAAGATCTAGGGTTCAGATCCCACCTCTGCCAGGTTGCCAGTGTTGGGGAAATGGGCAACTATACCAGTTGTAAGTAACTCTGAATAAGAACATCTGCTAAATGATTAAATGTAACTGAATCTTCCATCAGAATGGTGACGATAGAAAATATCTAAATGAATTAGGGAAGTCGAAAGATCTTGACATTCATATATAGATTATGTACCTAATGCCTCGTACCCAATATTATTGCGATTAAGAAGTCAAAACAAGCAGAACTTGAACCCTCCCGACTGAGACGCGCTTTGCCCCCGCAAGTGGTAATGAGGGTGATTAGAGGGGCAAATGATGTTTCAAGGATCATGGTTGTGATTTTTACAGAAGATATGGGGTCACCAAGCCTTTAAATCTATAATTAGATGCCACCTCCATCCTGTTTGGAGGATGCTCCAGAAGAACACCCTTTCTTTCATGTGACCACAAATGCAAGCACCTGGAGATATCCAGACATTACTTTGACTTGGGCAGCTTTTTTTGTTTTTTTTTTTTGTTTTTGTAATTAACACTTTGAAATCTTGACTGTCTACATGGCATCATGGATTTGATGAAGGACCAGGAGATTTTAATTGATAAGCTGACTCACTCTGTCACACTATAAACTAGGTCACGCTTGGAACTTTCAGCAAGAGGATGATTCCGAGGCATGTACCTAAATCGGAAACAAGAAACGGTGACCATTCCTTGATCTTTTATCCGTCTTTATCAGGGGCGTGTGCAGTTCTGTTGCTGTTTAATGTGTAAAAGGTCTGGGTATATGTTACAGGGATGGGTGTGTTCCTGGTGCATTGTTGTCACACTAAAGATGTAACGTGCAGACTCGCACAATAACATTACCAACTGTTATGGGGCTGGTCTGAACTGGTTTGCCACGTTCATAGACTGTTCTTTAACCCAAGACGCTTTTCATGTCTTTATTCATTCCCGGTGGAGAGCTTGTCTGCGCAGATTGAGTACTGCCTGGATTTTTTTTATTAGTCAAAACTCAGTCTGTCATTGATTTCATTTTTAGGAAAGATATGAGAAAAGCATCCAAGTAACTACTCTGCCATCTAGTAGTTTTGTTTAAAGTCAAGAGTGAATACCATGTAACGTGTTCGACTTGGTAATGTGTTTACTTAATAATTGCTTAATAATCCAACATCAGATCAGATTTTTAATTCCAGGGGTTGCAGGATCCCACATCTTAAAAAAAAAAACCCTGTCTGTGGAATCTAATCTCAAAGGTAGGGAAGTTCCTGGGAATTATCGGACATATTACGTTTGTGTGCTTGTGCAGAGAAAACAGATTAAAATCGTAGTGTGGGCATGTCTTCTGAGAACTCTGAGAATATTGCGATGCTCAGCCATGAATTTGATTCAAATGGATATGGCAAGTGAGTGAGAGTATTTAGATTTCCAAATGCAAAGCGACTTCCAGCTGAAGTGAGAAGGATTAGAATGGACTTTCCCTTTTTGCTTATTTAAAATGAATTGTTTCTTAACATGAGTTTGGCTCAGCCAGTAGAGGATTAAGTGGCTTATGTTGGCTTGTATCATTCTGTGACCCAAAATCAAACAACCCATCAAATTTCTACTATCACCAGGCCTAAGATGGCTCATCTAGCCTTGTAAACCTTCCTGACCGCTCCTACCATGAATATAGTCCCATGGCTGGTGCAGCGTTAAGAAACCACAAGAAACAAACCTTGTATTCTGTAAAACCATCGATTCTGTCGAGTGCCTTTGTTTTTACTCAACATGTAGAAGTGTGGTTAGCCTCTTATGCCAAAAGCATTAAAAGCCACAAAAGGCACGTGCAACATAACAAGTGAAATA
This sequence comes from Parotocinclus haroldoi, assembly GCA_034779995.1. NCBI lineage: Eukaryota > Metazoa > Chordata > Actinopteri > Siluriformes > Loricariidae > Parotocinclus > Parotocinclus haroldoi. The sequence continues at coordinate 16,300 of JAUZST010078278.1, read as the reverse complement.
TTTGCTACAGAAAATAAAATGCAGTACAAATAGTGGGCCATATTTCCTCACCACACCCTTGCAGCAATGGCGTCTTCCACTTGGGCCATAATGACATTTAATGTTTTATTAACCTACCCACAAACAAACTGCACCCATTGTTTTGTGTGTCGCATTGTCACTCACGAGTAGTACTCGGATTAGTGTCCGGACCCCTGTCCTAATGTGACCAATCTGCCAGCAATGATGAATAGCCCTGCTCTAAAGTTCTATCATAGCTCATTAATGGTAGTGTAGTAAGTCAGTCCACATGATGGACAAGGCTTCAAATCGTCTGCGTTAACCAGCATGCTGACAACAAATTTTGTTGTTATGGACCCGCTGATACCGGATTGCAATTAACCGCATTTTCTTGTGTGATTTTCAGATCTAGTTTTACTAGTGTTTCATACTGTAAGGAGTTTAATGGTGAGCACAAAGTCAAAACATTCACATTATTTTCTTCCCTGTGCTCGATTTGTTCATATTTAGTCTCCGGCTCTACTTGATATAACCTTCTTTTTGGGAGAATATTTTTGTATATAGTTAGTGTTTTTCTGTATAGTTTTAGCTGTTTATCTTCAGGGTATATCTTGTAGAAATTCTACCGCATTGTGTGCTCACTTTTTTTTTTTTTTAAATATATAAACAGGACGCTTACCATTTAATAATTGCCACCTCTTAACCAGACTGGCTTCTCTTAGATTATTTCGCTACACATACTTCAGTTTGTGCACCTTGATAGTTGCTTCAAAAATGGTTAAAAATTAATTGAGAATCTCTCTATATTACAACCCTTTGTTCTTTGCAAACCTCTTATTATTTCAGGGAGGCAACAGTCTAATTTTCAATTTCTGTGGTGAATTTTGTATCATTCTCTGTCAGAAGGCTGACCCAACTTTAAAAAGGCCCGCAGAAAATATATTTTAACATGTCACCTAACCGTGTATTTGCCCAGACACGATTTAGAAGTTCACAGCTGTTGGCAATACATGTGTGTGTGTGTTCATACATGACTGGGTTGGTGTGTGCAAGGTTAATCTTCAGGCCTTGGGGTCTGGCAAGCTCAGATTAGAACTGTATGATTAAAGTAGTGGCAGCTGGTTGTCGTGGAGATTTTTTTTTTAACGTTACGTTACGTCGTCGATGCGTGGCACGGCTCGCTGCAGGTATGTAGTTCATGTTCGTCATTTGACTAACAGGGGTAGAACGCATTCAAATTTGGGCTTGCTTGACTTACCGTGACATATTTTGACTGGAAATTCTCATGCCACAGTCCCTACCTTACTTTGCCCATAAGACACTCTAATCTGAATCCCAAATTCGACCTCTGCGATCGCCAGAGTAAGAGCGCGCTGCAAAGCCACACGCTCTGATCCTTAGGAATTTGTGACTTGTGACTTTCAAATTCTCAAGTGTTCGTGCGAGGGAACAGTTCATCACAAGAGGACATCGGTAGCCGTTCCTCCAGTAGGTGAGAAATGTTACACTGTTTTGTTGGTACGTCTTGGCGAACCATGGTGCTGTGGTGATGGTAGGTGCTATTATATAAGCACCTGGCCAACATTGATCCAGTTCGGCCACACCCATTACTAACCTCATCGTTCAGTACTAGAATGGGTTGCACTGAAAAACGTAGTGACTTTCAATGTGGCACTGTCTGAATGATGTTTCCTGAGTTGAACTTCTGAGTTGAAATATAAGGATATCAATTCATTTGGGGTTATTGAAGGATGAGATGGTCATTGGGGGGCCTGTTACGTGTGTGTAGTCTTCCTCGTTCCTCCCTAGCTGGAAGAGTACCGGGAAATGTACGTGTCTGTCCATGTTCTTTCATGGATTGGATTTCTATGGGCAGCAGAATGCTTCCTGTTTAAATTCACAGTTCTGGCTGAAAAAGCTTGATGGAGAATGTTGTGGGGTTATAATGATCAACAAAGTCCCCCAAACTTAAATAAATAGCTTAGTTCTTCTCACATTGAATATCAGTCTTGAATCTTTCTGTCTGACGTTTAGGTGGCCGAGCAGTTAAATTTTGCGATTAATGAATATAACAAATAAACAAGGCCGTTATTGCACTTACAATATAGAAATGTACAACCAAGTGTATCCACATCATCTTGTGAGCCTTGTGACCTCACGGCTGTGAGGTACTGGAATCACAGGAGATTGTAGAATTAAAGATTTACCAATCTGTTTGGATTTTGATCAGGATCCTTTGTGTCGAGTTGTGTGGGATTACTCTGGGATCTCTGGTACGGGGAATCAACACTCAAGAGCTCACTACATCAGAAGATATTTCATTTCTCAAACTATGGAAATACAGTAAGCATTTTGCAATAAATACACTAGTTAAGGTTGGCAAGGCGTTGTGTGTACGTACTAATGCACACAGTATTTTTTATTTACATAGCATACAGAATTATATGCTAGTATATTGGAACAAAACAAGGCTATGGGTCGTTTATTTAAAATAAATTATTTAAATTCCTGAGTACAGAAGGTTATTTTTTTAATGGGACAAGATCTTGTTTACATTTGCTTCTTGAAATCTTCATTTCTAGCAATGTGTGCGCAGCTTTGTACACAAAGTGAGGTCCTTGAATAACCAAGGTTAATGTGGATGAACCTGACTGGGCAGACAAAAATACTAATAATAGCGCCGGTTTTAAATTCGTTTTTAAACAGTTTGGTTTTTTTTTTTTTTTGCAAGTTCAGTCAAATTTTTGTAAATGACCTTGTCTCTTGGTAAACACTAGTGCTGTCTGCAGAGTTTGTGAATGGAGCATGTCGTATGCTGGTAAAGCTGAATGTCATGCTGGTACTGTAGCTGTTTTGTAGCTGTATAGCTGTGCAGCCTCCTTTACGACAGATCAAACTTCCACATATACTGCTCGACCAAAGAGGAGGAACGTTTGAGTGCTTCCTCCAATGCGATGACCGAGCATATAAAGCAAATTCTCCACTCACCAGCCTTAAGATCTCATTGGGTTTTAATAGGTCTGGACCAAAACTGTAGATAGATTTGGCCAGGATCTGAGTGTTTTTCTGTCTGTGTGCTTACATGCTTCAATGTAGTTTTCAGGCTGAACTTGCACCACAATCCAAAGACAATTTTAGCCTAAAGTACAATAGAAATGTTGCAGGAAAGTGCCAATTGAGCGGAACAGAGGGAATAGGAGCTGAACAGAAAAAGAAAGCAAACCAGAGGACGTGGGGGTGATGTGGCCACAGATGATTTTACCATACGAATAGTCGTTTTTAAGATTCTCTCTGAACACCAGAGAAGTCATTAAACCCTGCTCGGATGGTTGAGCTGTCACACAGCCACACTAGCACAGCATGTATGCTCGATTCGCTCCACAAGTAAAAATCCAACTGCGAGAGCCACAAGGAAGGGTTGCATCAGAAGCAGCAGCCTGCACTGAAAGATCTGAAAGCCATCCCCTCTTTTCATCTGCTTTAATTGCAGCTGTGTGATCATCTCCCTGGTTAAAAAGCTTTTTAGAAGTGTGTTGCTTTTTGTTTCCTAACCATATTCATGTATAGCAGGACTCTCAGCTGTAACCACCACCATCTACTGTGATCCTAAAATGGAGAAAGCAGAAATAAGACGTCTACTGTTGTTTCTAATGCAGTGAAATGTTGTTTAGCAGGTAGACTGACACACTTTAGCTCTAACATATTAACTGACCGTGTGCGTGCACGCGTGATATGTTTCTTTGGAATCAATGCAAAATCATTACACGCCTAGCATCAACCACCAGCATCAAGCACCAAGTGTTCCAAGACGCTTGATAAGGTTGGAGAATACAGAGCACTCCCAAACGCAGGTCCACTGTTGTCCTGTTTGAATGTCCCGACCATGAAGGGCAGAGCCTTTAATGCTTCAACATAAAAACCTGTGGGTCCAAGATTCCCGGGGCCTTGAGAAGAAAAACAGCCAACAATGTCACAGAGTCACCACAATATTTAACAGCAGGGATTAGGTTGTGTTTTGTTAGCTTGACCATAGATTATGCTTCCACTCAAGAGTTCCAGTAGCTTCTGGTGACCTGCAGGCTCTTGTTGGATAAAAGAAGGCATTTTCTTTTGGCGCACACAATGCTTTCATGCAGGAGCTGGATATTGGTAGATTTGGAGCCTGATGGCTTCTGCAAATCTCCTACCATGATCATTTTATTAAAAAGGTAATACAAGTCGTGAGATCTTGAATAAAACAGACTGTAATGTTTTAATATTTGAAACCTTCGAAAAATCTTGATACGTTTCAAGCACGCAGCTTAAGCCACAAAAATGTTCAAGATTCAGGGGAAAAAAAAAACGGGAAATTTAACATAGTGTGCGCATAGTGTGTGTCTGAGAGTGTTTCTATTTTAGGCATTTTTTTTTTTCATGCAAACATTTGTTTGTATTTTTTGTTCTGGACTTGTTCTGTTGTTGTCCTTGGGACACTTGAAAACAGAAATCCAAGCATTCAGTAATCTTTTAAGGTGCTCTTTGAAGTATTAACATATCAAGTGTTAAAATTCTAGTGTGTATATATTTCAATAAAATGTATAGGATTTTATGATTTGTATTGGGGGGGGGGTGTTGTTATATTTGACAGAAATGCAGCATTTTAACTATCCACTATCCATCCACTGTCATTATTGGTCACTGACGTTTTGCGTATAACACTTATCTGTTTTTCACTCACAATAACAAAGATGTATGAATAGGTTTTTACAGTCCATTCTAAACTCCAGTTAAATGAAATAACGAATCCTGTGATGGTATAAATATGTGATTCTCTGACTCGGTGTTGGTGTTGAATAAGGCCGAGATGATCATTAAACCATGAAAACAAAATGTGTAAGGATATGGGTTAGTGGGTCATGGCGAAAAGAAACTGCACGAGACCGAATGCCTCTGATGTTCTTGGAGTTGTCCAGAGCACTTGCACTACACCACGGCTACAAGAATGCAGAGAATTGTACAGCCTCTGCCAGCTCATTTTACATATCAGGAGAGATGGTGGGTGTTTGTGGCAAATGAGGGCAGTTCTTGGCCTTGGTAAAGTCGTTTTTAGGCTCCTTTACACAGTAGAGCTAAAGCTGCTGCAGGTAGCACGCGTTGCTGGATGTTCTAGAAACGTCAGTGAATTGAAGTATTAAATGTAGAAGTAGTACAAAAATGTCAGTAGTTGCTTTTGAAGCTTACATTTGACCACAGACTGTGTAATTCTGTACATATGAAGTTCATTGAGATTGTTACTTAAGAGCGTGGCATGCGATCTAGTAACATTTGTTTAAGCCGAGACCCTGCCATGATGTGTCCTATGACTTAAAAGCTAGAGCTTAGCGTTGTTGTTGTTGTTATTTTATGCGTGATCATGCTACCATGGCTATTGGTTCATAACCGTTTAATAACTGTATTGGCTATTTTGCTCTCAGGTCTGCGGGTTGGCCAAGAAGTGGTGACGTCGTACCCGCAGGTGGCCGTGGTGCGCGTTCCTACTCCGTGGGTGCAGTCGGACAGTGACATCACCGTCCTGAGGCACCTGGAGAAAATGGGCTGCCGTCTGGTCAACCGGCCTCAGGCCATCCTCAACTGCGTTAACAAGTTCTGGACTTTTCAGGAGCTCGCCGGACATGGAGTTCCACTGCCTGATACGTATTCCTACGGTAAGGATTAACCCCATCCACATGCACAGCCCCAGATACAGGGTTACATTACTGTTGTTCTTCATGATAGAAATAGCTTACAGGCAACATGAATAACAAAGTTTGGGACAGGGCTGACATCGGGCCTGCTTTACTGGGACCTGCGTCCCGCCAATACAGCGGCAGTAACAGAACTACAGGATACGCCTCCTTCGCTGCGTGCACCGAATTTCCCATAATTCCCCAGCATCTTTCCGAACATTTGAGTGGCTTTCCTTCAGTCAGACCCAGTTTCGCTAGTTTTTACTTTTACTTTTCTAGTTATGTACTTCAGCAAATATGTTTTTAAAAAGTACGCCATGCTTCAGACAAGGCAATTCTAGTTATACGTTTTGGCCACTGATAACCGTATAACCTACCAAAGGTGCACATTAAACCAAAGAAGCAAAGGCATCAGTTATGTTAACGTAAACAAAATTAATGAGTCAGTAGTAAATTTTTAGTGTTAATTTGTTCTTCATTTTTCCTTCATGGCAGAGTAATGCCCACTTAAGTGTTATATTGCTTAATCTGTATTGTTTGAGATTTTTTTTTTAATGCTCGGTTGTGCCCCTGTGACTGATTAATGTGCCCCAGATAGCTTAATAGTCTAGAAACACCCCTGGCTTCGGAAGTTTGAGGCTTGTGAAACATTTGCATGGCTTTCTATTGTCATTTCACACTTCTGCCAGGCAATCACAGCGCCTAAAGTTAGACGGCGTAACATCTCCTATGGCTATACAAATGTTATTAGGAAAAGCCTTGGTCTGTGTCTGTTTACTATACGTTCTTGTATTCCAAAAGCGTAGGAAGTTCCCGTTTGTCGTCTTTGTCAACAGCGCAGCCCTGAATCTATGCTAGCGTGACTGTGTTTAAATGTTTTCAAACACTAAATAAATGAGGCTGACATTGAAGGAAGTTTCTAGATGCGATCTTGTCCAGGCTTTGCGTTTCAAAACGGGATCAAAACAAAAACCATTTTAAAAACGTAATGCAAACAAGGCAGCACCATTTCTGACACACAGTCCTGAGTGGCATGCTCTCAACTCCAACGCATGCACTCATCCACGGCCACGCATGCGCAGATCGAGACACGGGACGTTTATGTAACGCTGTGTTGGAAGGGAGGGGAACTGAGGACCATCTGAATGAGAAGACGGGCAGGCAGCTCGGTGGCACGGATCTGCTTGACATTTGCTTTGCTCCCCCCCCCGCGGCTCTCGGACTGCAGCAGCTCAAAACGCCGGTCGATGTCCGCCCCATAAGAACGCAGCAAGCGTTATGTAAGGACCTGCAAGACGGCCCTGCAGCAAAGGTGTCGCAGCGTGTGATGCACTGCAGTGGCGTTGCAACTCGGCTGCGCCTTTGAGTAGGACGACTGCGAGCTTCTGTTCGGCTAAGACGAGGGAATGGTTATAATTAGATTTCTCCCTGCTTCTTTCCTCCCTCCTCCTCGCGGCCCTCACAAATCACTCGCTTTTTCCTCAGTCTTTTTTTTTTTTTTTTTTTCCACTTCGCAGTCCAGCGCACATCTGTCTCCAGCGCCTTCGTAACAGTGCCACATCATACACTGCCTCAGTAGCCAAAGCCTCTGCGCCGTGAGCAAATGCTATTAATTAGTTTGAGGCACAAGCGCTCCAGGTCTTCAGGACACTAGTTCGTGGTTTGATTAAGGCGAGCAAGGGCGCCTTCAGTTCCGCCTTGGAGTACCTGGCTTGGAAATGTTGTTTGCCATGTGCCACCTCGCTCTGGGCTTTTCTGGTAGAAGTGCGCCTGGCTTCACTTATGTTAGAACTAAGTAAACGGTATAAACCGTATCAAATATAACTTCGGGAGAGCAAACTGTTTGAATGTTGATTTTATTTTTTTAGCAAAGCATGAAGTAGTAACTTGGGCTAATTGTTGTCTTAATGATATATAAGCTTACATTATGAAATGAGTACTCACTTTGCAAATAACAGTCAAAAGCACACCTCAAGGGTTCACATATTCACTGTATCATATCACTGCACATGTGTGACCAAGCTAGCGGTCAACCGAAAAACACAAGTTAATGAGTGAACAAACTGGAGACAAAATACAGGCACCACCAACCTGGCAGTGGATGTAGTTTGACTGAATTGCTCACTCGTGCTCATTCACACAGAGGATGTTTGGCTACGAAAAATCGGTCGTCGTTAAAGTCGGCTACCTTATTTCACCGTTTATGCACTTACCACCGCACAGAATATGAAGATGGCAGACCTCTTTGATTAAATGCACTGTCAAGGATGGGTACGGCTCAGACTGGCTCTGCTGTTGTGGCAAATTGTGAAACCTGCTACAGTTTATACTCGGGCTTCAGTTTAAAGTAAATAAAGAAGCCCCGTTTTCCTTAGAAACCTACTTTTCCTTTAATGTTATTTCCACCGACGTCGTATTAACAATCAAGCTAGTAGCTTTTACAAACACATTTTGAAGGATGAACGTGTTTAATTATTGGTAAAATCCACGGAAATTTGATTGAGAGAGAAACCCCACCCCCTCTAGAATTAATATTTATCTGTAACGCTAAAAATCAACCCAACCTGTGAATCTCTTACTCTGTCTCCTGAATAATCTGGCATTAACAAGTATCCTAGCATGCACAGTTTTAAAACGTATTATTATTATTATTACTACTATTATTTCACTTTACGGCTTTCACAAAACCGCCTCATCCAGGGAATCTTATTGGAATGTGATCTTGAGGCTAGTGTACTTACTTATCCTGTAGCCTCAGGTGATAGTGTAAGTGAAAACCAACTGCAGGTAGCTAAGAATCACAGTACCGATAAACCTGTTTTGAAAGAAAGGATAAATTAAAAGTTAGCGCTGTTTATAACGTTAAACAAATGGGCAAGAATTCAGTTGCCATATAAATACCTGAGGGTGGCATGTTGTCATTTGTCATTAGCCAAGCCACTTTCAAGCTCCAGAGATCTCTGGTTTGATCCCAGGCTCGTACTCCACCTGCACAGTTCTTACCCATATCTGTGTGAGTTTAGTCCGGTTAGACTGGTTTCCTCCCACATTATAAAGACCTGACGCATTAATTGGTCTCAGATTGGTCTAAAATTGCTCCAGTATGAATGCGTCGATATAACCTTTCTGCTGTCATGAATAGCATTTGATCCTGGCGCGATGCTAAATAACCAACCGAATAAATAAATCATGCGCTGTAGTGCCTTCCCACAAAGTTGGATGTAACGCGGGGGGTGCGTTAGACTGTAGCTCTGGGAAGGGAATCTACACTAGCACTAGCTTCACCTTTAGGGTCTTGTGTTTTCAACAGAGATGGGCAAGGGAGCGCCTTTCACCCAGACCATGTTAAATGGGGGGTGGGCGATGTGAGAAGCTTTGTCACAGTTCTTTTGCATGTTGGATTTTAAGACTACAAACCTAATTCTTCTACTGGTACAATATAGGATAATTGTGTAAAGGATTAGAGACCACTTGGACTAGTAGAACCTTTTAAATCAGCGTAAAACTAAAAGTGCATTTCCTAACAAAATGTAATCATCATCATCATCATCATCATCCCCTGATGTAGTTATTCAGGAATAATATGAACAATAATATGAAAAACAGGGTTCTGAGCAGCACGGTGCTGCAGTGGTTGGTGGTGTCATCACAGAGAACGTCTGTTCAGTTCCCAGGCTGGAGTCCACCTGTGTGGAGTTTGCATGTTCTCACCATAGCTTTCTTTGGTTGCTTCGGTTTCCTCCCTCGTTCCAAACACGTGCATTAGGTCAGCTTGCTTCTAAATGATTGTTCGTTTTGGATTTAGTAATGTAAATGGAAAAGATTTCTAACTTTCCGAGAGTTGCCTTTCCAGTTCCTTTCACTCCTTGCACTCCTCTATGAAGGGGCATATTTATACATTTTAATAAATGTTTGTGCATTGTCCGTTTGGTAAATCCAAACCAGTTTTATATACACTGCTCAATAAAATGACATTTCAATGAAATATCCCCTATTTTTTTGTAAGCAATATGTACAGTGCGGAAAAGAAGTACTTCCCCTCCAATGAACGGAGAGGTCTGTAATTTTTGTCATAGGTACACTTCAACTGTAAGAGACAGACCAAAAAACAGGCAGAATACGGTACGGTACAGTGTAAGGACAATATGTTGTAAAGAAACGCCCGCTCCAGGTTATTATAGGATTATCACATCTGTCAGGGTTAACGTGAGCTGAACCTGCGAACAGGGTAGTTATTGAAACGGGTTGCGAAACTTTCATGGCATGTAAGGATTTGCATTTAGTGTGGCGCTCTAAAATTGTCATATTACCCATCCCTAGGTTGGGCTTGGGAATTACGAGTACTAGATGTTCCACTGTTATGTTTATAGAAAAAGTAGGTCGTCTTGTCCTCTTTGTGTAATCGTCACCCAATGACAAACACCAGCCTGGCCTTAACCGCCAGACTTTGTGCATTGCAGTAGACTGATTAAATGCATCATGTATTAAGTATTACACTCTTACATTATATTATTCTATGCTGGTATCGGAGACTAAAGTAATACTGAAGAAATGACCTCTCAAATCACTCATACCCACGAGCAAACTAAAAATAAGCTTTAGCAGACTGCTTTTATATTTGTAATTGCCAAATAAACACAAAGATAAGATGATACCATGCTAACTCCGTTATTAGGCACATTAGGAAACGCTGTGCGTTAGCGGTTGTCTCTTGTACTGGGTAGGTTTTTAAACTGTACCGTTTCACTTGCCCGTTCCCGACACAGCTCAGTGGGTGCCTCATGGTCAAACGGCAACTATGAAATTAATAAACATCTATTCCTGCATTTCAGGCCTGCAACGCATTCATAACAATTTGGGATGGGGCCATTTTTGGCGAGGTTTTTGATTTCGAACAGGTGATGCCAACAGGTGATACTAATCATGATTTGGTTCAAAAGCAGTATCCACACAAGTCTGAGTAGGCAGAAGGTCTCCAGTGTGACAAGTGAGAAAGTTATTGAACTGTTTAAAACTGTAAAAAAATAAAAAATGTTCTTCACAAAGGATAGGAAGGGATTGAAATATTTCTCCCTCTGCAGTGCGTAATATTGTTAAACGTTTCCGAGGCACAAGCCTAAACTGAACACCCGTCTCTGATTTCTGGTATCAGCAGGAGCTGATATAACCATATAGGCATGGGGTTACTTTGGCAAACCTTTATCGAGCACTATAATAAAGAACTGCATTCACAAATGCCTCTTAACACTTGTCTTTGATAATAAAGAGGCCTCATATTAACCATGACCAAAGATGATGTCGACTAATAAGATTGTTTGTTTTAATAAAAGCTGCTGCAGTCTCACGCTTTGTGAGAAGATCCTAAGCAGGTCAAACAGGATCCTGTCTGTACAGTATGATTTTTGTTGTGTTTTTTTTTGGCTCAGCACTACAGCAACTCGCTTAAACAGAGCAGATTAAATACTTTCTTACAGTGTGTTTTCTGCCACTGCAGCAGATAACTGTGTGGTAAAATAACCACTGCACTACAGCAGCGCAGCATTCTTACTCGGTACTTGGCCGCATCAGCTAGATGACTTCAGTTCTGTCCCAGAGGAGATTTGTTTGAGTTTTTTTCCCCTTTTTTCTGTATCAGGCTTCATTTTAGAATTCGCCTCAGCCTTGCGTAATTACATATCCTGTATATTGAGGAACACTGACTATTAGCCGGATGAACTTGACTAATGAATGCTGAGCCACTTTATATAGTTCTAGGTTAGAGAAAATATACAGGTGCAGTGAAGTACTACTTACAGAATAGAACAGGCAATACTGGATCATTTCCCTCAATAATGGAGTACAAATGTAACTTTGCCTCCATTTGTTTAATTGGGTTTTCTCTCTTGGCTTTGTTTTTCTGACTCTGGTGAAAATCTGACGGCTTATATTTAGACGATACAGACAAAAAGATTGTTTTTGTTTGTTTTTTTTTCTCCCCCCTTCTTCAGGCCTCGTTTCAGAATTTGCCTCAGGCTTGAACATGTGGATCCGATTATATTTCCAAACAAAAACATTCACTGTAGGTTTAATACGACTGGATCTCTTAACATGCGACTTCATGTAACGACAAGGCTACTCTTGTTAGCTTTAGAGTCTCAAGGAAAACATGGCCTTTGTTATATGTTCTGTGTCTGTTTGACATCCAGGGCACAGATCAGTGCTGTATTTGGAAGATTTGTCAGTTTCACTGGGCTATGGACATTTTGCTTGAATGCTTGTTTATAAAATCACTTGTTTTAAAATTGGCTCTATAGTTATGACTGCTTGCAATAAACTGTCTGTTAGACGCTCAGTGTTTCCTTAAGTTTCTTGTTATTAGTTTGGGCGTATTCGTGTAACTACAACAGGACGTTCCCTAGTTCTTTCTGTTCCATGTGCGTGTGAAGGCATGGCAGCACACTGGTGATGATGGCACATTCATCAGCCTGTTATTCAGCATGCTTCCCGTGCTTCATCACATCTTCACACACACACACACACACACTTCCATTCCAATATGGCCCAGTAATCTGTCATGTCCAGTTTGGTGGGAATGAAGAACATGCTCATTAGGGATGCGTGTGTATATCTGTGTGTCTCCAGGTGGCCACGACAATTTCCGTAAGATGATTGACGAGGCTGAACCGCTGGGATTCCCAGTTGTGGTGAAAAACGCACGTGGACACAGAGGTGAGTGCCTGATTTGCTCGGTTCTCTCATTTGAACATCTGACAGAAGCACTCCTGGGAGTGGCTCTTCTCACATTCCACATGCACATGTGTAAGAGGAGGACAAAGCACTGCACGAGGTACAGCTGAAAAGTGTTCCAGGCAGGTTTTCTGTCATGTATGGCCCATGTAAGCATTATATTTAATTGATTTTAAAAAAGGTCTGGTAACCTCATGCGTTTTCTAACCACCGTTCTGCAGTGGTGGTTTAAACAGAATAATGAATATATACATGAAATGATCAACTTTTCTGAGAAAATAACCAATAAATAATTACCTATTTAGATCCACAAGGTGTAGTATGCCCGAGGCAGGTTTTTTTTTTTTTTTGGGGGGGGGGGCAAGAGGGAACCAAGCTAAGACTTGAACTAATAACATGCAAACCTGTTTGTGAACTACATGACTTGCTTTCATACTAAGGTATCTGATAATGCCTTAAGGGTTGTTATGTCATACAGGTATGCACTGTAATGTTCTCATAGTCACAAAGTGCAATTGGTTATCCTTTTCAGTTGACTCTACTCCTCACCCTTTTAAGGACCCATGGGACTCCTTTGCACTAAGAATACAGTAGTACTGATGTAAAAATAAATAAATAAGGAAAAACATTATGGGCACAGCGAAAATCTTTAGTGACCAAGAACAGCTGTTGAAAGGGCGGATTTCCTTTGGACAGCAGCCTGTTTAGCACAGGACAATATGATGGGCTTGTACTCGGATATAATTGCATTGATAAGACAGTATTGTGAGAAACACTGAAGATCAGCCAGAAACTAGTGAAAGCAGAGTTTGAGAGAAAATACAGGTACAATTAAGCACTAATTACAGAATAGAGGAGGCGATATTGGATCAATGCTTTCAATAAGTGAACGAACAAGTGTAATTTGAGCATAAGAGCATAAGCAAAGGGTTTTTTTTGGGGGGGGGGTTTTATTGGGGGGGGGGGGGTTCATTTGGTTTAATTTGGTTTTCTGACTTTAGATCCATGATCAAATTTTCACTAAAAGGTTGATCAACTTGGGTGGTAAGTATAAGAATTATACTCAACCAGCCCCATTTAGTACAAAAGTAATGCCAGGTAATAAATTGTTGTTGGGTTATGCCCAGATCTAAAAAAAAAAAATTGCCTAGTAAAAATGCTTTTTTTTTTTTAAATGTATTTATTAATTTTTTTATAATGACCATTATTGACAAGCATCAATAGGGTTGGATACTAAAAATCAGTTCCCAAAAGGCACCACCTGATTTGTTTCACCACTCCGGTTTATGAAGTCTCCAAATATTCTGTGCTTATTTCTAATACTTTAAAAGACAAATAACCGTATGATCATTAGACTGTAGTCAAAAGGGAATGCACAAACAAGTCACAGAGGTCTAAAATGACATCACTTAAGTAAACAACAACTATGCAAATAAGTGCAATAAATGTCCCTAGGTAGTACTTGCCAAAACCAACAGCAATGTTTGTCATTAAGCATGATATTATTCTATCTGCATATGTAATGCTGATATGAACTTGATTATTGGTGAAAACCTCATTTGATTGTAAAATCCCAGCATGGTGCTAAGCACCCCTATCCCTTTTGAATTAAAGCACAGCAGCAGCACCAACCTGACGTGTTCGGAAAATAGCGTAGATATGCGTTGGAGTGATCTGAAAGAATTGTAACCGTATATAATGATATTGTATGCCATGAATATACTCTTTTGTTACCCACAAAGTACCCCCCAAGGAAACATTTTTATTGCACATGCATTTTATTTAAATTTTACGGGTCAGCTGATCAGTTTTTCCTATAATCAATGTCGGTTAGCATGCTACATGATATTAGAAATGATCTGTAGCACTAGATTACATTACATTACAGTACTGCCTAGCCCAAGCTGTTCTTTATGACCCAGCCATTGTGTCGTTTCGAAAAAAGCCAGGCGTGCTTAACAATCAAAGCCTTTCTGATCACGCAAATGAAAGGGTGTCTAGAGCGAGACCGAGATCTAGAGCTGAGCTGCTGTGTTTGTGTTGTACCCGTTTAGGTAAGGCTGTGTTTCTGGCAAGGGACAAACACCACCTGTCCGACCTGTGCCACTTGATCCGGCATGAAGCTCCGTACCTGTTCCAGGAGTATGTAAAGGAAAGCCATGGACGAGACGTTCGCGTGGTGCTTGTAGGCGGACGAGTGATTGGTTCCATGCTGCGCTGCTCCACTGACGGACGCATGCAGAGCAACTGCTCCCTTGGTTTGTACCGTCAACCTTCGTTCCCTTCTCGTCTTCCCGATGCTCAGTAAAGACGTACAGACAGCTGAATAACGCATAGTGCATCATATACAGTGTGCTCCATATCCTAAAACACCATGGATAAACAGTTATGTATTAGCTATTATGTTTCTAGAGAAGGCCGAGTCATTTAACGTGTAAATGTTAATACGCAAAAGGATATTTTTATATCCTGTCAATTCCTTGGTAATCCTGCGCCTTAACTTCTGAGCCACCGCCTACAGCTGCAAGTGCTGTCAGGTAATGATTCCCCCGGGGTTGAGACGGCTGGGTGTGCGATTTTGATTATAGGGGACTGCTTAGGTGCATAAGCTGCTGCTCATAATAATTCAAGTAAGAAACTGAGCTGTGGCCATTGTTGTTTCAAGCGTTGTAAATTCGAATATTTCCTTCGACCTGTTCTCCAAATGCACCAACGATCTGCTGCCTCTAATATCCTTCGACTCGTGCACTGTTTCTCTTGAACCGTGAGGCAGAAAATTTAATTCTTGTCCGAATCTGAAATTTTGAACACGCTGAACCAAAAACGAAGCGTGCATTTCTGTTATATAATTATATTATCATTTTTAAATGACACAATCATTATAAAGCTCAAGGGCATGTTGAGGGCTTGTCATTCCTCTGGAGATTGTGAAATGATTACACACGGTCTACACTTCAATCTGATCTGCTTTACCCCAAACTAAAAAAAAAAAAACAAATGTCTTATGTGAACAGGACCAAATTTGCATGGGATTCGGGTGGAATTTTCTCTTTTGCAAGTGTAACTTGTGATTTTATTTCTGGCTAGTTCATCCATGTCAAAGTTTTTCTCCTTCATTCTGTGAGAAATTACAGGCAGAATTGCCCACTGTTCTCCATCATGTCATTTGCAAGCTATATGCAAATGAAGGCATTAAAATAGTGTGAGATTGGACTGGATGCCAGGAGAACCTTACTGTCACGTCACAGGTCTGCCATAGAAAAAAAAAATCCCTAAAAGCCAGATCATGCTGCTGATTTAGGGGGATTTTAGTGGCATGTACAGGTATCACACATTGGGTTATATTCAGTATGCTTATGATAACGTTATCTGTGCACTAAACACAGTGCAGAATAAAACGACACATTTTGGGAGTCTGCTGTCCATGAGTAGCTTGAACCAGCCAAGGTACCAGCATATAAGCTCAAACACTCGAACTTTAGCAGATACATTCTGCAAAAATGGTGCCTGACAAGAAAAGCAACAAGACTTGACAAATGTCATCAACTGCATCACTTGGCATGAACTGACACCGTGCCAATTCAAGTGGCTGAGAAAAACTGGTTCAGACAACTTTTAAATATACTGCTCACAAAAAATAGGTGGTACTTCAAAATTAAATTTCCACTAATTTTCGTGAGCAGTGTACTTTAGATTCCAGACATGCACTTCCAAATTATGGTATCGATAAAATCCCAGAAAATGGTCGAATCCGGCTAATTGGACCACCGGTTAATGGGAGCAGCTGCTTTTTCGGACCGAATCCTAAAGTACCGAAACAAATCCTATTATATACGTGTAATTTTATTCGCTTATTTGGACCAAAATTC
>JAUZST010078269.1:0-20893 GCA_034779995.1 Parotocinclus haroldoi | reverse complement strand
TGCTGCCGGAGTTCTCATGCTGCACAAGGCATCAGTAATGGATAATAGACTCTGTGTTCCTAACCCAGCAATAACTATATTTTCTCTTTTCCCTCAGAGCTGATGTTCTGTGCTGGTTCCGGCACCGCTCTCCTGGAGGATCTTCAGGCTCTGCATCACACTTATGGTGTCCAACAGCGGAGGCAGATCCCACCAGAGTGCAGGAACTCCCTCCTTTGGTTGGAAAGGAGGAGACGATGTGCCTCCAAGGACCTCCCCCTTTTGTTTTATGATTTAGATTATTCTATATTTTTCTATTACTAAGCTAATTTTTAATAACAATTTGTTATTTATTTTGTAATAGTTTTGCTATGATTTAATATACATTTAGTATTTATTTAATTAACATCTCGGCCGCCCATGGAGGACGGGTCCCCTGTTGAGTCTCGGTCCTCCCAAGGTTTCTTCCTACCATTTTAGGCAGTTTTTCCTTTCCACTGTCACCCTAGGCTTGGGATTGGCCTTTTAGATAATTGTACTGTACTGTAAAGCTGCTTTGAGACGATGCTACATTGTAAAAAGCGCTATATAAATAAAATTGAAATTGAATTGAAATTGAAATTGAGTTTTCACTTTATTTTCAATCATTTACTCTCTAATTCACTTGATCCTAGACAGAGTTGGGAAACAGTTGTTGCCTAGCTGTCGGAACAGGGCACAAGGTAGGGACAACCCTAAACACACAAGGGAGACTCCGATTAACCTAAAATGCATGCCTTTGGACTGTGAGGGGAAACCAGAAGACCCAGAGCAAATCCACAGGGAATCCACAGAGAGGACCCAGACCACTCCAGTTGGGTACTGAACCTAGGACCTTCTCGCTGTGAGATGACAGTGCTACCAACTGAGCCACTGAGCCATCACTTAATTTTGTATTGTTTAATGAGAAGCTGCAGTTTGGTATGAATTACATTGTTTGATTCCAGTGTAGCATGGAAGCACAGTTCATGTATGTATGTGTCGGCAAGCGATGCCTTGAAGCTATTCTCGTCTACAAAAGGGGGGTACTCCCAAAAACGTTTGGGAACTACTGCTATAACTACTGCTATAAACTGAAAACACTGGAATATCACTCTAGCAGCAGATAATGAAAGTAAGTAAATCAATTACTTGGAAGTGACCAAAAGTGGCAGGTTGAAGTCAACTTTTCCTTTGGCGAGTCTGTGTGATCTTTTGACTTTAGAGTCAGGCGCTGATGTGTTCATCACTGTGGGCAGGCTTTTTAAACTCTGAGTGTCCTCATCATCCTCTTGCTCCTGGTGTGATCCTCTAATGAGGGTAGGCAGTCTGCCAGTCACGTACTACACATCAAAAGAACACAATAATTTACTATTTTGAAAGTATTGGCAGTGCTTTGTAGCTTTGATACTAAGAGCAATGTTTGTCTCTAATCTCCTCCTCCCTGCGTATGGGGGAAAATTATACTTTCAACTTCTCAGGCCACTTCTCAGGGCTCTAGTTCTCAAATATTGCCCTAATAGTGAATATGTGCTGAGTGGCTGCTTTATTATAGACACCAGCCCTTTCATAATTGGAGATTCCCTGTATGAAAATTAGACACACAACCCCAGAGAGCAGCATCAAACCAAGTGGGCAAGTATTCTGTGGAACAGTTGCAGTGTGAATCCACTTTAGAATATAAAAGTTGAGCAATCTAAGGTATGGTCATCAGTTACAGATTAGGGGGAGACAGAATTTCAACTTCAACTTTGTCAAGTTTGCTGGGTTTTCTTGTAAAACGTTGTTGAGCATATACTGAGAATGACGTGATTGAGGAAATTGTATGATGTGGACGTAAAGATCGTTGACGAAAGGGGTCAGAGGAGAATGTCAAGAATCGTTCTGATAAACAGGCAGACTGCAGCTAAATGCACAACTGATGCTGCAGTTAATGTGACCAAAACCACAGCTCATTTTTCCTTAGCACGGATGGGCTTTAACAACAGTATGGCAGTACAGTCTATGGGGAAACAGAAAGGCAGAGGGAAAAAATATGGGATCACCAAGCAGTGAAAACAGATTGCCTGAGCAGAATCCTATTTCTGTTACACAATACTGATGGGAGGGTCAGAATTTGGTGATTCTGAAGGTCAAAGCAGGACCAACAGGCTATCATGGGTGCACTCGAAATCATTTTTTATCGAGGGGGCTGGACTGAGACTGGACTAAGAGAAACAGGATTGTTGTTATGATAAATTGGCCACCATCTAGACAGTTCTGATCTAGCTGTTAGGAGGTGTTGAAAGCATCCCGTGATGGC
This sequence comes from Parotocinclus haroldoi, assembly GCA_034779995.1. Lineage (NCBI taxonomy): Eukaryota > Metazoa > Chordata > Actinopteri > Siluriformes > Loricariidae > Parotocinclus > Parotocinclus haroldoi. The sequence continues at coordinate 18,594 of JAUZST010078269.1, read as the reverse complement.
ACTCACACTGCAAACAGGCTCTGGACAGCCCAGACATACCACTAGGAGATTATTTGATTGTGACGACAAGCAAAACCAGTTACCACAGTTTAGTTATCCATCCTCCAGACACACCTTTTCTACACACCCCAGGTCTCTGGCCAGACCATTTCACCATTTTCATTACAGTCCTATTTGTGGGTAAATGTGCCGCCAGACACCATATGTAATCTGAATGACTCCAAAGCCCATCGTATCTCATCTTGTATGCAGAGTAGAGGTGACCCAGCCTCCTTTCAACTGTACAGTTTTTCACAGCAAGCTCTAATATAGTAATCATGTAAAAATATATCATGTTTGCATTTAGACATATAAAATATTCATAAACTCAATTGAATATAAAACTCATTCTTTGTGCATTTTTGTCTGTAAGTATATGTTTGTTGTGTATATATATATATATATACAACATATGCTGTATGTATGTAGCAATTAATTACTGAGTCATGCAAGTAACAATTAGTAACACACGCTACATTCACTATTCATCAACTGTGATGAACAGTTTCAAATCTGACAGGGTTGACTATATAAATATATATTCTCAAGGTAAACAAATTTAAATTATAATCTGAATTCAAATAATTTAGGCTAACAATGATAACAAAGTCATATGGCCTTTACAGGTTTTACAGAAACAGGAAAATCCTTTCTGGGGTTACCTTATGCTGTCGGACTGACACTGGTTCAGAGTAGTATGATGGCACAGGAGAAACCTCACGGGACGGTGACAGGCTTCTTCCCATCCCGTGCTGGTTTATTTTTCGGAAATGCAACTCAGTCGGCCTGAAGTCAAAGCAAATGTCGTTAATTTTTATATTTATATTGTTTATCAGACCCCCTTACCCAGAGCGACTTACAACTGGTACATTTTTACAATACAAGAAATTGTGGGTTAGGAATCTTGCTCAAGAACCCAACAATGGCAGCTTTGCAGAAGTTTGAAATCTGGATCTTCTGGTCCATAGTGTAGTACCTTAACTGCTGGACTACCACAATCCCAAATACATGGCTGAATAGTGTTCCTACTGTTATACCAAAATACAGGTGAGCCATGTATCCTGAAGCCTCTGGGAAGGCTGAAACCTGTACCTTGCATGGCCTGCATATAGAGCACTGGTTTGTATACTGCCACAGGTGAGGTAAATGCAGTCAATTACAAAGTTGCATTCCACAGGTCTGATGTGCAGGATGGTTCATGAGGGTCTAGCACAAGCATGGGGGGTTGGAAAGAATCTAAAGACCACATCTGTGCTGGCAACAGAGACCAGGGCATGCAAGTTACAGGGCATGCTTGGGGATAGGGTCTGTATCATGTACCCGTGTTATATAAGTAATTTTAAATATTTCAACAAGCAAATTTAAAACATTTTTGAATTGCTTCCTAACTCACTCTATCAACAACATCCCTGGTGATACTCAAAATGATCAAATTAAGTTTTATAAGCTTTTAGAATACTAGACTGTACTGACTACATAATACTAAAAATGAAACTCCACCACTCTTACCAGTTTGCTTCCTCGTCAATGACAGCACGTTCATCATTGAGACCCATTCTGCTTTCTTGAATAAAAATTTTAAAAAAGAAAAAACATCTTACATTTTTGGAATGCAGGCAATAATACATACTGTACATAATTTATCAGTAAAACTCTTTTTAATCTTTGCATTTTGGCTCAGTGATGCCCCATTTACCAAAGCCGGCATGGTTTGTAGAATTCCATCAATTTGAGAATGCATTTGCATATAAATAGGTCTTTTGCTGCATTCATACAATGTGTGTAGTGAGAAAAAAATGCATTTTTCAAGCTACTGCTGATCTAGAAGAATCAACCGTTCTCTTCTATTCAAACACAATCACTTTTCTTATCACTGAGCTGGCATGGCATGGTGCCAATACAATAGCTGCATCGTTTGGGTCACGATAAAGCAGAATAAACAGTTTAAAGCCTGAGAAAATATAAAATACGCCAATAAACGTACCTGTTCCCCCAGCAAGTTGATGGACTGACCTCTTCCTTGTAAGGACTCTATCCTGGGGTAGAATGAACATTAGCCTGAGCACCCAAGCATATCAATACAAGTTAGAGTCACTAAATGTCTGCCTCCTGATTGGTTACATATACTTAGCAGGACCCCATACAAAGTTGTTGGGAAATTCCTTCTGCGCACACCACAGGGAATGTTATTGCAGAAGTCAACTTCATTTGCCAGATTTCTGTCAGATTGTACACAAAAAGCTGCTCGACTATTATATCTGATGTCAGGCAGCAAAATCGACTCTTATAAAGTAATTTCACCTCTAAATTAACATCATATGCCTGAGCCACAGTTACTTAACTATATGTAATTTCTAGATAATGTTAAGTGAAAAAAAATATTTTGTTATAGCATAAGTTCACTTATATTATCTATTTATTTATTTTTTTGGACTATTATCAGTCATTGTGAATAAAATAATTACTGAGACATGGCCGTAACCTATACAGCTCACAAAAATTGATGAAATATCCCCTCAGCTATCCCTTAAAGGTCTTAAGGACGCAACAGTCCCGACACATTCTGGCAAGTACACACTTCCTGCCAACTTCTCACTAAGATGCTCCTCCACTTTAGCATCACTCTACTGGTTTCCATCTACAGAATCTAGTCCCACCATGCCAGGGTCACCAGTTGGCAGGGGACGATGTGCCTCCAAGGATTTCCGACAGATAACTCAATATCCTAAAGTGACTGTGTATATGACAAAATATTTGACATGTTTTTATTTATCTGTTATTATTTACTCAAATTTTACTATTAATATAAACTTAATTATTTCAATTAAAATCTAAGCCACCCAAGGAGAATGGATCCCTTTTTGTGTCTTGGTCCTCCCAAGGTTTTTTACTTACATCACACAGTTTTTTCCTAGTCACTGTCGCCCTAGGCTTGCTCAATTTGGGTTTTGTTCTTTTAAGAGGATAATATTGTAAAGCTGCTTTGAGACAACGCACCATTGTAAAAAAAATGCACTATATTTATATAAATAACGACTACGGTTATAAAGAAAACCTATAAGCTCTACTACACATGTAAAATTGCAACTTACAGAGAAACTGAGACCTTTGTTAAGAAGTTCTTGGAAACCAATGCCATTTCCAGGACCAGTGACACTGTAACAAAAAAAGGATCACTATGGGTTGATATGACGTCTCTACAATTATTGAATACCCCAATCTGACTTCAGTCATGGGACAAATGCTACATGATAACAGGTCGTCAGTACCACTGTCTCGGTGCATGAACCAGCTTAGAAAATGACACTTATCTAGATGTTGAAGCCTTTATGATTAGTTATCCTCGTGGATAAAATAGATATATAAAATAATAAATAAATAATAAATAATATAAAATAGCCAAAATGAAATGACCTGGCAATTGAGATTTGTAATAAGCTAAAGCAGATTAATGAATTGCAATCAAATACAATACATTAATGTTAATGTTTTTCCAATTCATAAACAACATATGAAGCACTCTCACCTCATAGTGGCAATTTCCTGGGTTCGATCCGAGGAGGAGCGGTCCGGGTCCTTCCAGTGTCTTCATGTCTGGGAGTTTACTTTACTACTCCCATAGTCCAAAGATATGTGTGCTAGATTCATTGATTATGCTAAATTGGAATGATCCGAGAATATATATAAATATAATTATATATATTGATTTTGATTTGCTTCATTAAGCAACATCAGAAAACCAAATGAACAGTCAAAGAAAGTTGTTTGATTACGGAAATGATTTGGGATTGATTCCTCCAAACTCAATTATTGTGATTGATTAGCAAGTGATATATTCATTGGGGTGTAAAGAAGCATGTTCAACTGGCTGAGAGTGCCACACATTGACTGTTCAGTAGGGTGTATGATCACCCAAGACACACCGACAGCGATGGGACTTGGGCAGGATCAGATTGTCCAGTAGTTCTGGTAGGACCCTCTTCATATTCCTTTGAAATGTCCCCTAATTTTTTGTGAGCAGAGTAATCAAGAGCAGTCGTGTTAGTAGGGAATATGTGAAAATAGAGCACAGATTTTGAGCTGAGAGAAGGAAGTAAAGAGCAAGAACAAATAGGAGGCAAGGTGTTCCAAAGCACTAAATACCCTGTCACCCATAAAGAACAACCTCAACCTAGGGGCAGCCAATAGACCTGCATCCGAGAAGCATAAGAAGGGAGAAGGGATATATGGGTGCAAGGTCATGTAATGCTATGAACAATTACTCTGTAGGAAGCATACTTGATACTTGCTTGATATGAGATGGTGTAAAATAAGCATTTAAATAGCTTTACATAGCTAAAATTTAATTTTAGAACAGGAAACATGTTGTAATACGGCACCCGAGGAGCAAACAAAGCCACGTTAACTGAAAATGTTTAGTCTGTGCTGTCTGAGTAGTGTAGAAGTAAAGCGCAACATTAAATGTGTCGCCGCAGAGCTGCCTAAGAGTGACTGCTCGCCTAGTCAGTAATGGAAAGGTAGGAATGCAGACTGCACGTTAAACTGGCCACTGCTTCCTGGCGTCTACTTTTATGAGCCGATTTCAACTCCAACAATCATTAACTGGCCCTTTCAGACTTCATACTCACACACAATGTTTTCGAAAAGTCTTCAGACCCTTTCACTTTTTCACATTTTATTTTGAGACCTTGGGATAAAATATGTCCTAAAATGTCAATCTGCACTCCATATCCCATAATGAGAATTACAGAGAGTTTCACAAATGTATTAAAAAGGAAAGAGACATTTCCCTTGATCACCTCTGAGATGTTTCTGTACCTGTAGATTTCATCTGTAGAGCTCAAAGACAGGATTATGCGGAGGCAAAAAAAAGAACCTGTTGAACTGAAGGTTTCCGAGAGCCCATTGGTCAGCAAAAAGTATGCTGTATGAATAGTACAGATGTTTTTTTTACTTTGAATTTTATTTCATTGTAAACAGTGCGATCCCAAAAGATTTCATCTTTTGTCTGGTCAACTTCGTTTCATTTGTTAAAAAACACCCAATCCTGCATTTCTGGCCTACAACACATTCCAAAAAAGCTGGGACAAAAGCAATATAGAGCTAGAAATACATTTCAAAAACGAATTAATTGCATAATTTCAGATAGGTGAAGTCATTTGTTAGAAAAACCAACACCCACGAAAGGTTGAATCTCTGAGGAGTAAATGCATTGTATGTAATGGTGTACTGTGTCACCAATACATAGTGTAAAAATCCATTCATACATTATGTTCCGCTTAATCCACACGAGGTTGCGAGCCAGCCGGTGCCCTACTCTGGGCGCAAGAGCAGGAACATCCCTAGATGGGGTGCCAATCGTTCGCAGGGCACCGTTAGTCAGTCGCTAGTCACACACTAAGGTCCACTTTTGGACTGTGAGAGGAAACCGGAGTATCCAGGTAAACCCACAGAGACATGGGGAGGACATGCAGACTCCACATAGAAAGGACCCAGGCAAGTCCACCCTAGGATTGAACCCAGGACCTTCTTGCTGTGAGGCAACGGTGCTACCCACAATACATAACACAGTAAAAACTAAACAGATTTTTAGATTGTGAATATGCTGCTGTTCAGAGACACGCAGAAATTCTTAATTCTTAAATTATTTTAAAATATTCAACTTCTTAATATTTTAATATTATCGTCTTGCACATCAGTGCATGTCACACTTTTTCTTTAAATTGGGAACCCCTAATGCACAATTAAATAGTTGATCATTTACGGCAAGTCACATTGTCATGGCAATTTTCTTAACTATTCGTCGGTAGAATCGTCTTGCTAATTGATCCAAGTTCTCTTGAGGTTCAGTTCAGGGACAGGTGACCTGACATATTTTTAGAATTTGCTGGTATACTTCAGAATATATCGTTCAATTAATGAGGACAATTCATCATTAAACCCAGAGGCAGCAAAACAGGCCAGGCCAACAATGATGCACCACGTTTCACAGATGAAACCCTTCTTTGGTCCATACGAGCCATTTAAACAATTACTCACTAAATTTAGGGGATATTTCATTACGCGATAATTCATTTTAAAACATCCAATAATTTTTGAGCAGTATATTTTTCTCTCATCCACGCTTTTTCCCTGGTAGCCATTTAGCTTCTCCACAACTACAGATGGGCAGCAATGTTCCTTTTGGAGAGTGGTGTCTTTTTCCTTGCAGCCATGCCATGCACAAAATTTGTTGTTCAGTGTTCCCTTGATGGAACCATGAGAGAGGCATTTTATTGCTTAGAAGTTACTCTGTCCCTTTGTGATCGTGTGGAATAAGACACAACTTCACTTTGTAGGGCTCTTGTTGGCCCATCGCATCGGGAAAGTAACAGTTACAAATTTGCTCCATTTGCACACAATCTGCCTGATTGTGGATTGCTGAACACCAATAGTCCACACTCTTTAAAGATGGTTTTGAAATGTTTCCCCGCCTGACAAGCAGCCACAATTCTTTTCCTGAGTTTCTCAGAGGACAGAGGTTTGATTCAAAAAATGATAGACTTCCACAAACGTGTAATGAACATCAGACCTTGAAAGATCAAAGTTTGGTGAAATACAGTACGATGCCCATTCACACCTGACTCCAGTTAGAACAATGTGTTTGTGTAATTTCTTTAATTGGATGCTTTATCCACTCTCAAGTCCTGTGTGGACATCTGAATGTGTTTTAGGTCACATCTATTCCAGGGTTCACAAACTCTAACCAAGTTTGTTGGAGGTGGAATAAACATTGGGGACTGTTTAGTTTCAATGTGGATATATATTAAAGCTACACCATGCCGAAAAATAGATTAATTCTGTTCTTCCAGCTCTGTGGCAACAGTTTTATAAGGGCTCATGCCTAATTCAGAGTAACACTCCAAGGCACAATGGGGTCCATAAAGCTTGCAGTATGTTACAGAAAACACCACTGGCAGACCAGAGTCTTTTCCTCAGCCTTATTCACCACTTCTGGGAAAAAACGGAGTAATAACTGAAAGCACATCTTTAAAGCACATTAGCAGAGCCATGCCAAAGTGATTCTACTGAATGAACACAAAAGTCTTCATAGATTAGAAGCTGTAATGGACGACCCGAGAAAGAGATGAGTGGACGCATGGACGCCAATAATCAGATTTAGTACCTAATGCACCTTTAGTGCCGCACTGTAACTAACCCATATACGTACTGTAAGAAAAAGGTTGTCTGCTCTCTGTCAGTGAATCCCCGGGATATGTTGGCTAGTGAGGAATACACTGTCCATGGAAAAGAAGGGTGCATTCCTCGGTTACTTATAAAGGAGCCTTCCAAATGGTACAGCCTAGTCTCCCCGCTATGACGCAATCGGTCTGAAAAGGGGACACAGTTTATGATGCTGGCCATCTGGACAGGAACGCTGATGTAGCATCCAGATATATTGAAATCTTAACTGTTCACCATTCACATTTGTGTTCACACGTTTGAATAACAGGATATACTGTAGCTTTGTGTTCATGCATTGACAAGAATAAAGTATGGAATATTGCTGGAATGCCAGTCCATCATCACAGGGCGAAGATCAGTCAGAACTGGCCTGGCCATAAGAGAATGGCACAAATTATTATTATTATTATTTTTTTTTTTTTAAAGATCCTTTTGTGATAAGTGTACATGGTATAATTAAGTATAATGATAAGTATTCCATAGGTTTTTTTTTTTATCATTTCTTGACACAAACATAAGGTTTAAGCAAAGTCTTCCTTACAGTGTTAACCCTTCTTCTGCAGTTCACCTCAGCATGCTGTATATCTGCTTCTGGGCAAAATCTTGCATGATGGCAACCCATTCTTGCCTAATCAGTGCTTGGATCACAGTTTCTGGGTTTTTGTTTGTCCACCATCTTTTTGAGGATTGACCACAGGTGCTCAGTGGTATTGAGAGCTGAGGGATTTACTGGCCATGGACTGAAAATTTCAATGTTATCAACTTTGCCTTGGGACATGGTGCTCCATCATGTTGGAAAAAGCATTGCCCAGCTCCTGAACCATTGGGGGATGTTTAGATGCACTCGCAGCTGCCTGCTGCCATGCCTGACCAAGCTCTGCACTGGTGGTAACTCTATCATCAGTCCTGACCCTTGCTCGACTTTCTTGGGAACCCTGAAACCTTCTTCCCTGAAACTGAACCACTCTCCTTGAAGTTACTGATGATTGAGCTGATCTATCTTACAAGCAACAATGTCCTTGCCTGTGAAATCCTTTTGATGCAATGATGACTGCAAAGTTCTCCCTGAGCGTAACCATGGTTAACAGAAGAAAACTTACCACTTCTTACCAGATGTACCACTACCAGTTTCCAGCAACCAATCTACTCTTCTAATCAGCATGGCAAAGTGATATCAACTGTCTTGTCCTCATTGAGCTTTTCTCCTGAGCTAGTGAGATCATCATTGAAATAATCTTAGCAGGCCATCTTGTAGGGCTGGAATGCAGTAATTGTTGCGATAAGGTCATTTTCATGAAAGCTAATTGCAATTCATCGGATCACACTTCGCTATGGAATTACTACAAATTACCACAATTTAAAAAAACTGATGCAGCAAACTTTGCGAAACCCAAAATTTGTGCCATTCTCAAAACTTGGCTGTACATAAACGATTCTTAAATCACACATCATTTTTAGAAACGAACATTGGCTTTATGCATGCACTCTGTACTTATTTCAAGATCTGCAACGCAGTGTAAAAATTTAACAACCCTGCAGGTAATGACAAAATCTTCTCCACTAATATTTTATTCACACATGTGAAACTCATGTCCATACAGAGCAGATGTCTCGATGTTCATTCAGATCTCGTATCTCTATGTTTCAGCCAAACAAATCAGTTACCAGTAGAGGAAATCATACACACACAGTGTATTTAGGTCACTGGATGTCTAATACATGCTCTTTACACCATTTAAATCTGCAGATGGTGGGAATGTTGAACTGACATTTAGAGTCCTGGAAGGGGTGAACAAATCAGTATTCGTGCGCCCACAAGCAAACTCCACCCACACAGCATTTCTTTAATAGAATATTTCTAACAGATACACCTTTCTCTCAGAGCCCACCAGCTCACCAAAGAGCCATTCAAAGTGAAGAGACAAGAGTTGACATTCAAATCGTACAAAAACAGCCATTAAAACTGGTCTGGTAAGAAACATGAAAAGCAAAAAAAAAAAAAAAAAAAGAAAAAGAAAAAAATGGTCCTTACATCAGGTGAACTGACTCGATGCGTCACACTTACCCCTGCCAATCCTGTAAGAGCCTACAGTCCAGAATGTAAAGAACAATTCTCCCTCTTTGCTAACACAAACACTTGCACAGTCTGTTTCTATGCTCTGTTCAAGTCCCTCAACTCAGCAAATATCTGCTGGAAAAAAAAATCAAAGAACAAAGAATCAAACCAATTTATTCTCTAACGGTTGGGGGGGATAAAAAAAAAATGAACATGGTGGTATGCTTTGCAGCTTGAGAGAATACATGACTTTTCATAATATTTATTCCCAGCAGTTTTTTTCTCATTTTAAGCATATTCGTCTTGGGTCATAGCCTTTTCTTCTATTTTCCCTCCTATAATTGATTCAGTGCAATGCATGGAACGATAAAAAGGGTCCCTATGTATTGATTTTCTTGCAGCTTTTTGTGAGCAATGGTGCCAGGCATGGCGGTGGAGCGGTTTAACTGGTGTCCATGGACTCCATGTTGGCTGATGTGGAGTCCCGCTGGATACTGTCAAAGATGGCAGCGAGCTCTGGGTTGGAGCTAATCTGAGACTGGAATTCACTCATCAGTGGGCTTTTCTCTGCCTCAGGGATGGTGAGAAGAGCTGCCACTGCCCGCATGGCTGATCGCTTCAGCTCATCCTGCTTCTCGAACTCCTGCTTCACAGAGTTTGCCTTTACCTGAAACAGAGGAAAATAGGCAGGGGAGAGAGTTAAACGTAAAAGTCATTCAACATCACACAAAGGTTCCAGAGAAGATCAGAGGACCTATATAACCAATTCACAGGAATTCTTTATTAGATCATTCAAGAGATAATGATAATTATCTTATTTGCTTATAGAAAATCCAAAATTATTGCAAGTCAGTCCAAACTATAGCCATAATAATGTTAAGACACTGTCACTGTTACAATTTGTTTTAAATAAGCATTTCATTTTATTTAATTAAACAGGATCACCAAAAAAGCAAATGAAAAGTCAAAAGACTGTTTGATTATGCAAATGATTATGCACATTCAATTATTATGACTGAGTAGCTAGGATTAAGTGACATTCATGGGGAATCGGAAGCATGTTCAACTGGATGAGAGTGCCAGAGACTGACTGTCTAGTAGGGTATATGGTCATCCAAAACTGCCTAAATAAACTGGCAGTGATGGGGCATGGACATCTTGCCATGGGCATGGGATCTTCTGGCACTCCGGGGAAACTTCCAGCTCAAGAAGTTCTCCAGCACAGGGTGCCACTATAAGGTGCAGGACCTCAACTCGGTATCTGGAAGCAGCCAGCGATCCATTTCTCAGGACGTGGAGCTTGGTGCGACCAGTAATGTTGATGCCAGCCCAAAGCATGATTCCACCACACCGAATGAGTTCCTGTCTCACTTAAAATGTGGGTTCTCCCGTGTTCCTCGTTCATGCCACATCAGGACACAATGATTGTCAGGTTGCAAACTGAACTGTGACTTGTCAGAGCAAAGGACAGCTGACCAGTCGTCGCAGGTTCAACAACGATGCTCATCAGCCAACCTTCTACAGGTTCTACGGTGTTCAGCAGATAACAGAATGCATACGATGAGCTGATATCATATGGTCTGCGTGCATATCTGTCGTCCAGTGGCATCAAGAAACCGTCCCTGCAACTCTGTTGCATTGCTGTGCCTACTCCTTCTCGCCAGTAAGATCAAGCAGCAGTCTCATGAGTGCTATGACGTCCTATGGCTTTCTAAGCTTCGCCTTCAAGCAAATCGCATCCCAGAGGCACCGCAAGGATCCAGACAGACTCAGATACTCCAGCACTTTCATTATATAGTGCATTATAACCAATTAAATAATAACTGTTTTTGGATTACATTTGCATTACAGAATAATTTTACGACATTTGCTTTTCTAACGTTAGTGTTTAAAAAGAAAAGATCAAATTCTTCTTTATATTCATTTTGAAATATCTCCTAATTATTGCAGCAGTGTAATTAGGCTATGGCCAGATTTGGCTTTTTCAAAATGCATCAAAAACACAACATGTATATCTACTCAATGTCAGCAGCTAGGCATAAAAGAAACCTTCATGTTAAGTAACTTTGCTGTCTTTGTTTCCAACTTGCAGCATTAAAAGGGAACATGTATTATGTGTTGGGTACAATAGTGGTGACTCCACTATTATGGTAGTGGTACGGTATGGTAAGTCCGGTTCTTTTGACTAGTGTGATCGCTACAGTTCCCTCATGCTCAGCTTACACAGCAAAAAATGTATGCTGGTTGTATCACTGCTGGGCCGCTCATATTCATATTCACATTCTTATTCAAAATAAACACCTGAGAAGGTTTTGATAAAAAAAATGTACTGTGTGGTGGGGATATTTTATCAAGATATATTGGTTCAGAGAATAATAGTAGTTTTTTTTCTATTTCTACAAACTCAGGCCCAATCTCATACAAGATTTGGGTTACACCTAGTAATAACAAAAGAAATCCCACATTTTTTAACTGCCTTTTTTCCCTTCGATCGAAACGGTCAACAATTGAAAGGTTTTGCCCCAACAATATTTAATGCGTTTTTATTTCATATCACACACCAAATGCACTCACGTAAACTTCACAAGCAATGCATTACATAAATATACTGCTCATAAAAATCAGGTGGTCGTTTCTTTTGAAATGCACCCTAATTTGTGTAGGCAGTATATATAAATACACAAAAAGAAGGCAGTAAATCAAGAGGTCGTGCTTTATATCTCAGTAAAGGCAGTTCCAATGTAAAACAGTGTGATGATGATTTTTATTTCTAATAAACCTCACTAAAATCTATTCATCCCTCTATGTAATCTGTTGTTAAGGGCTCCATGTGAACTTCGGAAGATAGAGTATCCTTTCTTTCACTGTTAATTTGTGGTTCAGTGAATAAGATGAGGCATTTGGCATTTTTCAGAATACATAACTGCAGTGATGTGTGCTCAGTATGGCAGGAATTCAGTTATTGTCAGAGCCCTAATCGATAACTGTAATTAGACGATAATTTTCAACTTTCAAATATGTTTGTATGTCTTACATTGTACTAGCTTGCTCTTCTTAATAGGACATGAATTATTGCTTAATGATGTCAAAGAAAATTGAAGGAAAACAGGTGGTATGTATTTATTTAAAACAGGAGTATTCAAGTAAAAGCTGCAGTGCATGAAATGTAGAAGGTTTCACATATTGCCACAACAACAGATTTAAAGGTCAAGCAGAATATCTGAGACATACCTGCCCTTAACAGTGCGTTTTAGCAATAAAATAAGTCATAATCGTCATTACAGATGATTGTATTACAGATGGTGAAATAAGTTGACTGTTGAGCCGTCTAACAGCAACCGATTTTCAGACATTGGTTTGAGCGACACTCGTCTTTCCAAAACTAAACCACCTCCATGCGAGTGAGCACAACTTCTCAAATAGCAACTATTAACGTAGCCTGTGAGGCAAAGGGTGTCTGTATTTTGTCTCCAGTTCGTTCACTCATTTTTAACTTTAGTCATGCGTTTTAGGTAGAACACCAGCTTGGTTTGTGAATGCTTGAACACTTACAGTGCGTTTCTAAATGTTCTTTGCAATGAGTAACATACTCGATAATGTTAGCTCAAATTATATACCTATACATGTCACACCCCTTTAATGTGTGCAAGCTTCATAACTGGAGAAGTGCATTTGCTCACCTTTGTGGTACATGTGGCTCTGAGGGGTTCTACCAGTCTGTCCAGTCGCTGCAACACAGCACTAGGACACAGAGTGGACAGTCGGGCTAGCATCAGGAATGTCAGCATCTATGAGGAAAGAACAGGAAATTCAAATTGAAGAGTTCTCTGAATATCGCTTATCTATTTGATGAAACATGCAGGAGAAGCTTTGATACAACCACTGTTTTTATAATCAGCCTGTTCGGTCTTTAATCTTTTAGATCAATCGAACAACGTAGATGCTAATACAATTCCAATTCATAAAAGCAAATAAAAGCTTCAGGTTAGAGGCACTAATGAGAAGAACTGTTCTACCTTGATGTCATAATGATCTTTGAGTCCATCTTCAACATGGTTAAGGAATTCAAAAATGTCGAGTCTATCAAGGCAGCTGTCTAGAAGGGTGTACATGCATTCGAACGCAGCCTTACGGATGTCCAGGCCATCATCCACTGTGTGTTTGAATGGGCCCATCTCAACCTAGGCCATGGAACAATGGCAGTGAGCTTTAAAAATGCAGCACATTGGTCACCATGAAACTGTAGAAATAACGGAACCTACTTCTCTGATCAGCTCTTTGCGCACTTTGGTCTCGTTGTACAAATGAGGGAGAACGGTGTCCAAGAGGTCTCGGATAAGCGACGGCTTATTATGGGCTGCGGAGTTGAATGTCACAAGGGCCACTCTTCTTACATTGAGATCTGGGTCTTCCAACGTTTTCAAAAAGTCACCTAGAAGTGTTTTAAGAAGTAAAACACGGGGTGGGGATGTGGATAAGAGCAGCATGTTAGAAGTCGATAAAGAGACGCGTTTATTAAGAAAAGAAATGGAAGCATAGAGCTATGCTTACCAATGCAGTTTTTCAGGAGGGGATCAATTGTCTGTGGGTGGTCTGAAATTGTGAACTTTACAGCAGTAACTACTGAGCTTCTGGCATAAGATGATCCTTGAAGAACAAAGAAAAGTAGGATCAGTCAGTGTAACTGGAGCAAACCCACGCAGACGTGGAGGACAGGTGGAGTCTTGCGGGTAAAAATATACTGTTCACAAAAATGAGGGAATATTTCAAAATGAAATATCCAATAATTAAATATCCCCTGATTTTTTTATGAGTAATGTAATCAGATTTAGAAATAGACAAGATGTGTGTACAAACAGTGAGAGCAGTCAAACTGTTTCAAAATCATCATGCACAGAAAAAAAAAGATCCTGTTTTAAACAGTGCCTTTAAAATTAGACATTCAGGTCATGATGTCTAATGTGTGTTCTTATATTTATTACTATATGTTCTCAAGATACATGTATGACTATTATTTCAGCTGTAAAGTAATTTAATGTGCGTTTTCAGTCAATAAGTTATGTAAAGCTGCTTTGTGACAATGTCTATTGCAAAAAGCATATACAAATAAAAATTGAATTGAATTAATAATTGGCATGAATTTAATGACTGTCCACTTCATTTTGGTGAGGTTTCTTGTATTGCTGTTGATTTTGATAAACGGACATGTTGAAAATAATTATTGATTTACTCGTCTTATTCGCTTCTCCTAGTCAGAGCCAGTGCCCTGGACATGCCTACTGTTAAATCAGAAGCCTTTTAGGCTTTATTGTTTTTTTTTTTACCTCATGTGCTTAGACTACAATGGCACATTAGTGGGCCAGCATTCCACAGCAATTCTAACGAAGTTGAAAAGTTTGTTTCAATTTAGCACAGAATGCATACCAAATTAAAGAAATTCTAATTCATATCCTCAACAAGAACCCCTTCCCCAAGGTGTTCACTTAAGGGGGGAAAAAAGACAACAGAGCATAGCCCAGCTCAACTCAATTTACAAATTCAGCAGCACACAGGAGAATGAGTTTCATTATCAACCTTTCGACCCTCTTCCGCTTCCGAAAAGTGAATTCTTGGTTGCTACCCTTACAAAAAGACCGTTCCTGATCAAGCTTCTTTTGGACTGCAGAATGGCATCCTGATTAAACTGCGAGATGCTGCTACTGCTCGGGTCGAATGGGAGATGACCAAATTACTCAAACTAATGGAACACACTAAATACCACTCCAGCCAACAAAAGGTATTTTTCTGATTTTCAGGATTTTTAAACTGCATACAAATATATACAAATATATTCTTAGATACACCGAAATATAATTATACAGTAGAACCTCAGAATTCAAACACGTCTTTATTCGACCACCGGTCCAACAAAAAAAAAAAAAAAAAAAAAAAAAAAATGCCACAAATTTAAATAAATTTCATCCTGACTTTAAACAAATCCAAATTCAAACAGTTTTCTGGAACCAATTAAGTTTGAATTGAGATTCCACTGCATATGATCGATATTTACCATTGTAATACCATTACAACGACAACAACGGTATATCTAATATAATGGTGGCTTAAGAATTTTGCACAGCCTTTTACCTCACCTTAGTATGAAAATGAGGGGGAAAAGACAGAGCAAAAAGCACTGAAAAAAGGAGAAGATTGACACTAACCTGATAAGAGATAACCCTTTAACCTGGGCAGCAGTGTCTCTGGATCTATAAGCGTAAGCTTTCCCAGACATTCTGCCACCACGTTTCGAGTGCCTTCTTCTGTACACTCGCAGTGTTTAAGCAGCAGAGCCCACACGTTCTCCACGTACGGCTTGAGGCCAGCCACTGACGCCGAACCGATGATCTCCTTAAGAGAGTGAAGCAGCAGGTACTGGCGTTTGGGCTGGCTCGAGATCTCCTGCAGAACGAAGGGCAGGTACTCTGGCAGGTTGCCCACGCTGATGCTGCCCAGCGCATAGGAGGCAGCCGATTTCACCTCCTCGCTGGCTGAAGAGAACGCATCCAAGATGACCGTTTTGAGCTCCGGTTGACCGCTCAAGTCCACGTGGTGTCCTACCTCACCCAGGGAGAGCAGTGCCAGCAAGCGGATGGAGTCCGTAGAACGCGAGTTCTTTACATCCTGAATGAACTGTCCGACAACTGCAGGACCTTCTTTAGGGCAGGCTCGGGTGAGGGCCGCCACACATTTGGCAATGGAGTAGTAGGACTGCTTGTGGGTGAGTGAAGCACTCTGTGCATATACAGGACCTGTAAGCATGCGTAGTAGATCCATGTAGCCTAGGCTGGCAGTGCCAGTGGCCACCAGCGCCTGGAAAAACTCCAGCATTGCGCCAAGAGCGCCGCCTTGCAGCAATGGAGAGCGAACCAAAGCAATGAGCTCGGCTAAAATGGACCCGCTGATCTTGGCAAGTGAGTCTGGGTGAATGCGAGCCAGCGTGGTCAGGAAGCTGATGGCCATCTGTGAGACATGCATGTCACTCTCACTGATGAGCGGCGGCAGCTCGGCCAGGACGGCATCGATCATGGAAGGAGTCACGCTATCGCTGTAATTCTTCACCAGTATGTCCAGTGCTGCCAGTGTGCTCAGCTTCAGAGCCCGCTGGTTCTTGCGCAGGAACGAGGCCAGGATGGGCACGGCGTCAGCCAGAATCGGTCTCAGGTCGATCTTGAGCGGCGAGCCTGCGATCAGTGTCAGGGCCTTCACCGTAGTCAGTCTGGTGATCTCGTTCCTCAGCCGCTCCAAGAAGATGTGCAGGGTGCCAGGGAGGTCTGTGCCCAGGCTATCGCCAAGGTTGCAGATGATCTGACCCATGCAGGAAATGGCACGCTCTTTGACCTCTTGGTCAATGTCAGCTGCCTTCAGCCGCTTGATGGTGCAGGCAAAAAGGTCGCTGATGTAGGGTGAGGCATCAAAGGCATCCGATTGGTCCAGGGGTCGGATCACCCGCACCAGCTGCTGTGTGACGAGCAGGGCTTCTGAGGTGATCTTGTAAAACGGGTCACCCACGCAGGCCACTACAGGGGGAACCAAGGCCTGAACGTGGGGGTGGAAGACTTGAGGCTGGTGGTTACACAGGATCACGTACAAACAGGACAGGACATCGATCTTCAGATTGGAGGAGCTTGATTTATCATTTAGAGAGAATATGATTCCTTGAGAGAAGGGAACGAAGAGAAAGATCACAATCCACGTTGAACCAAAAGGATGTTAAAGAATCTGAAGAGAGGTCATTCACTCGGCACATCACAATAGGCTGCCCACCATCACCATATTTAGATAATACCATAATTCCGCACTAATCTCTATATTGCAAGACAATCCTGTACAATACTTCACAATTTCTTTGTAACTTACAATAAAATACCGTAGTACAGTGGCCGAATTTTATTCTAGGAGCATTCTGATGAAGAAAAACTGTCTCAGCTCCCGTCGTTTACTCTCATTGGTACTCTGCGCACTTGCTTAAATTTGTACAAATCGAGCCACGGCTTGTTGCAGCTGAAATTTGATTCACGACACAGCTGTGATTCCTATTCACAATAACTGTCAGTGAAGATCTCTGCTGTGTTTAATCAGGTTTTCTTTATTCCCTTATAATCTACAACACTATAATCTTAGTGCAAATAAGTCCCCATGGATCATAAAACGGTTAGTAATGAGAACCAACCAAAAGGAAAATGATAACCTCCAGAACACAGGCTTGCAGCTAGCATTAGCGTTTATGTTACTTGCTACTGTCAATACATTACTCACTAAATTATTACTCATTTATTAATTGTGTTATTGATATGGTCAATTGCAGGTTAATGCAAAAGTATTTTAATAGACTTTGCTATGATACACACTGTGCACACGCATCATTATTCCAGCCAATCATTCCTGGGCTTAAAACGTTTAAATGCATAAAACAATTGTGTCTGACTAAAATTTTCAGACTGTTTAAATGAATCTTACAATGATGAACAATAAATAAAAAAGCAACCTGTTTTTGTGCACACCTGGGAACACAGCCATTACAAACTCGTTTTATGTAACCTGGACAGGTTGCAATTCATCCTCAAATATGCCCGTTTCTGAGGAACAGCAGCTAATTAACATGCTCAGGAGTGTGCACGTCTGTGCAGCGAATGCAAAAAGGCACATTGCATTTCTCCCGTGTAAACTTTTCTTCACCACAGGGGCACCCTTTTCATTAGTGATACCATTAGCACCATTGACTTATTAAAATCCTGCCCCACCCCTAATCTGCACTGAAGAACTTATTAGGGGTGTAACAATACATCCTGCTCACAAGTCGATTCACATTATTGACATTAAACAATTAAAATGCTATATTGAAGCTTCACTATATGTAAAAACTTGTGTTACTTCTTTTTATACTTGTTTTGCAACAAACTGTGTTACAGCTGCAACAACTTAAATAAGTAAATGATTTCTTAAATTGAGAACAATTGCGCCTGGTGTAAGAAAAAAAAAAATGCATTAGCTGGCATAAACAGAACATATCACCCCTCACCATGTAGCTCATCACCAGGAGGTAAGAGAGGCACGGAAAATTCTAAGAAAAGTTTTGGTTGAAAATGGCACGTCTGGTTTTCAAATGAACCAAATACATGTCAGGCTGGGTTATATAAATAAACAAATAAAATAAAGCTTCGGAAACACACACACACACACACACACACACACACACACACACACACACACACACACACACACACACACACACACAC
>JAUZST010078258.1:0-20893 GCA_034779995.1 Parotocinclus haroldoi | reverse complement strand
TGGCATGGTGCAGCAGGAAGTTTAGTAGTATGCTACATCATGTGACAGAACTTGTTACTGCACTGCATACAGAGAGCAGTATGCAGTACTGTAGTTTGCCATTAAGCATACTGCTAATGTCATGAGGACGGTTGCTTAGTGAGAATTGCAAAAACAGGGAACGCATTTCAACAAATGCATTTTTTTTTGCATGGATTAATTGACATCCACAAACAGAAAGACATGCTGCAGGCAAGGACATGCTAGCTAATAGCTAGTTCGCTACGCTAACATAAACAAAAGTAATCCAATAATACAAAATTATTTAGTGATCATTTGTTGTTCATTTCACATTTATGGCAGAGTAGCATAGTGTTTAATTGGTTATGCGGTTTTGCACTTCTACAACTGATTGGCAAGTAGTCTAGAAATATGCTATAAATGTTGATAGTTTGTGTATTGGGTTTATTGGGTTTAAGTCGCTATCAGCATCAGTGACCATATCAACAACACACATAAGGTTTGTTTATATAAATAAATATATATAGATATATATAAATATATATATATAAATATATATATATATATACTCAATGCCAATTTAGTGTAATCAGCTAATACATGTCTTTGGACTATGAGAGTAAACTGGAGTACCTGGAGTAAACCCATGCAGACATGGGGAGGACATGCAGAATTCTCACAGAAAGGACCCTGGCTGCTCCATCCTGGTACTGAACCCAGGTCCTTTGAGGCAGCAGTGTACTTAAATACAGGTGCAACTAAATAAATGGAATGAATAGAAAAGAAAGGAGCAGTTTAGGTGAATTTACATCATCCATCACAATATTGAATCACTGATATGTGTACAAATGATTAATGAACCCAGTGCATTCTGCTGATATGAACATATCTGGCTTGTCTCTATAGTGTCACCATGGTAGTGAGAGAGTCATATGTTTTCATATCTTGTACATATATTCATATATTTTGTACAGTAACAAAACACACAGGTGTCACAGCACTGATCCCAGACAATCTTTTCGAACACATTCTTTGCATGGCACAGGCAGCCATCTGCCACTGAGGCCTCCTAACAGCAGAGGCTGTCAGAGGGCATTAGTGTCAGATTTTTAACACTTGCACCCTGCTTAGCCTGGCCGTCTGGATCTCTGAATGAAGTGTGACACTAGCCTATGGGGTACTGTTGCTAGAGCTCTTCAACCTGTTGGTCAAACTGTAGTGTTGCTGGTGACACACTGTAGGTTTAGTGGACTTGTGCCAATGCTTGCCATGTTTTTTCACACATAATGAAGACCAAAGTGGCACTACACTATACATAAGTCTACCTGATGTTGACAACATCCTGCATGCATATGCATTCTAATAAATGACTGTAAACGAACCCTCAAATATTTATTTACTGTATTATAATAATTCAGTTACCTCAATATATCATGGCTTAGATATAAAAAACAATAATATGCAACATTGTTATTTGTGTTTGTAGTTCTTTACTAAAGCGTCAGGGGTTAGTGCTGGATCAGAGCCATTTTGATGTTATTTGGGCTATCATTCCCATATTTGTGACATGTGAAGGGAGAAAATCTGACTTTTTGTCATTAAAAATGTTTATGTTCCCATTATTATGCATCATTTCACTCACTGGTGTCAGAATACCAATATATTGAAGCTGACTGTTTGAGTACCAGCACCCCTTAAAAGTAGTAAAACAAGTAAAAACTTGTTTTGTTGTTGTTGGTTTAAACAGAAGTGTTTCTCTGATAAGTTGGGGAAAAAAGTTCAAACCATAGAAATGATTACACATAATATTTGCTCAATGAAAGTAAGGACACAGTAATAAGGAAGTTCAGATTTGTTGGTGTAATTCCAGTCAATGTGTTTCCCTACCCAAAATTCAAATCTTCTTCCTTCCTGTCAAATGTCCCAAAATTACAGCGAAATGTACAAATTTTTTTTTTTATAAAATGCTTCTGAGTTGCCATTTTACATACATCCAATTAACATCCTTTCTCTTCAACGAACAAGGTCTTGAGAATTTTAATAGGTAATATGAATCTTGAGTCAGATTACTGAGTCTTTTATGTATATATTTTAAAAACGTTCACTCACAAAAACAATATTGCACCCAAATGTCTGATTGCTACAGTTCTGTCTCAGACAGATATGTAAATGATTACAGGTGTTATCTGATTACACACTTGCCACAGTTCCCTACAGAAAGGCTATAGGTGATTGTTGACTGCCAGACATGCATCGGCAGCATATTCAAATACATTTTGTCAGACTTTCAGAGGTGGCACGTCATTGGACTGAGAGAAGCAGGATGGTCATTTTGACGAAGTGCCTGTCATCGTCTGTTCTAACCTAGCTGTTAGGAGGTATGTAGAAGGAAATGTGTTGTTATTGCGCCCATTATGTGTCCTGCCATTAAATTGTCATTGTTGTGCAGGGAATTTTTTGTTTTACACAGCGGTAGCTCTAACAGTTCTTTCAGACTTTTTTTTGCTTAACATTCCTCATACAGCTGGCTGTTCTCATACTTTAAGTGATGGTAAAAGTTTGTAATGTTCCCTGTCACACACAACACACACAAAGGCTCACCTCGCTTTGCACAAAGCTCTGAACTGAGCATGTTCATCTAGATTAAAGCCGATGTATATCCAGACTGCGTATGTTTTATACCAAATTCTCTATACTCAAGTCTTAGCTTTCCGATGAGCTTTAAGTTCTTGGTCTGGCTTTTTCCAGACTGTGAGCATGTTAGTATGAGAGTGTTTGCTGTATCACAGTGTACCTCTACTTCCATCTGGCTCTATCCTGATTACGTGAAGTGAACATACTCTGCAGCATGAAGAGCTTCCTCTGTTGCATGTGTTGCAATTTGAGTTTGCTCTTAGTCGTAACTTTCAGAAGGCATTATCACAGTTCTTTAGAAAAAAACCCCCAAAACTTATGTCGCAACGGAAATAAAAATGTAAATAATTGTGCAGCCGTCCTAGGTCAGTTTTGTTCTTGACTTGGCTCATGCAATTTGTAATTTGATCCCTGCCAACAACCAGTAGGTGAGCTCTCTCCAGCGCTCTTTTTCCTTAAAGCCGGTCTTCTCATTTGACTGTTAAAATGTCAGCGCTTTCAAGAAATCAGCAAAAGTTCTCTTTTGGATGTTTTTTTTTTTCTGAACAAATCACTGCACACACAAGAGCAACTGTGGCCAAATGCTGCTTCTGTTTCAGCTCTATTTTTCAACAGTAAAATTCCACCAGAGGCATGATGGGAAATTCTCCGAAATGGAAACCTGTTGCAGTCTTGCTAATAATGATAATTCAACATCTCTGACTAAAAACTGGGCGTCAGACTTTAATCTTCAAAATCCTTTTCAGAGTCTTTTCAAAGTCTTCTAGTGTATAGTTAACAAAAGATGTTCGCAGCAGGGCTGCCAACTCTTCTGAATTGGCAGGGAGACTCCTGCAATTCGTTCCGATCTCCCACTCTCCCAAGGCAATACTTGCATTTTCTCCTGCGGTTCTATTCAGCTTTAATGCTCCAAAAATTTGAGGATATTGCATTTAGAAATAAGAAATATTCCCTCATTTACAGTGTGGTAATAAGGTCATTGCTGAATTCAAGTATCTGAAAAAAACTTTTTTCTTATTTGTCAATAGCAGGTAGTCGGTATTGCTGATTGGTTGTCAGAGAGCTTCTGCCCATTGCATTCTGAATTTAAGCATGCATTTCAAGCGATGGATGTGTGAGTGACAAAGGGTTGTGTCCAAAATGGCAACTTAAACAGTGCATTCTAGATTCCGTCCTCACTGCTCAATAGTTAAAGTACTTTGCTCGTTCAGTCTGCAGTATCCACAGAACCTCGGTTGCATTAACTTGACACTCGGTTGTGTGCCATAGGTAGAACATATCCTTACTTTACACGGTGAAGAAAATAAAGAAGTAGAATAAGAGGTATGTGACAATCTGCTTAGTTAAGGAACTTAATTGAATGGTAAAATGGTGGAAACCTTTGTATTTAGTTTTCATATATGAATATAAAAGGACTAAAAATAGTAATGTTCACATTATTATGCCTAATCTGAACACCAATATATTGAAGTTGAGTATTATATTTGTTTCAGTGCCAGCACACCTGAAGACAAGAGTAAAAAAGAACTTCTGTTTTACTTAAACTTGGAATTACTCAGACGATACAAAACATTATGACGTAAAAGAATGACTGTCATGACCCTAGGTTCACTAAGTTTACTGTGGATGCTTTGGTTTCCTCATACATTCCATTGACATGCATTATGTTGATTGATCACTCTAAAGTAAACAGTAAACAGGACCAGATGACCACCTTCCTTTGCTCCAAGGTTCAGCATGGCATTTATTAATGCTTTTGGTGGTAGACTTGGGTTAGCATGGTCAATTTGGACCTGCCGGGACAGCCCTCATCACCCAGGCATTTAAAACGATCAACTGTTAATGAATTATTTTGTAATTTACATATAATAGGGAATAAATGTACATTTAGTGTGATATATACAAAAACAGAGGCGGCACATCATGGAAGCAGACTAGATTCACAAGCAGGTCTTGAAATATGGCATCACAATATGTTTGTCCGGTTTCACTGTGGTACCACTGAGTATCTGCACACCATCTCTAATGCCAAGCAGGGCCATGCCAGCCCTCCTGCCTCTGTTGCGCTATAGTCTATTTATAACATGCCTCATGACTACATAATGTGGCCATTCTTCAACATAGCTGAGTATCACAGAAGCTGCAAGTTTACTCTGGCAAAAAAGTTTGTTATTGGACAGGAACTCAGGTCGATACATATAGCACTTACATATATACAAAAATCAGGTGAGAGATGTATAAGCTAGTGTGTGTCTGTGTGCTTGAGACAAGTTTTCTGTAAGCGTTTGTTGGCCTGTCGGTATGTCTTTCCTCTCTGGTTACTTTGTAATAATATAGAAACAATTGATAAAAACTTTGTTACTGTATTTTACTCTAGATTTTACACATTGCTACTTAAGTATTAGTGTTGCACGGTGACTCGATGGGTAGCACTACCACCCCACAGCAAGAAGGTCAAGGGTTCAATCCCAGGGTGGAGTGGCCTGGGTCCTCCCTGTGTCTACTCCTCCCACAGTCCAATGATATGCATGTTAGGTTAATTGATTACTCTAAATTGACATTGAGTGTATATATATGACTTATAAAACCTTGCGTGTAGATATAACCTTGTGTCGCTGAAATTGCCACTGATGCCAATCGTGCTGTTAAGCCAACGTTAAACCAAACAAACTCAAATATTATGTTTATTGAACATAATTTTACCTCCCGACATTTTGAAAGAGGATACTTTTACTCCAATAAAATATATCTTACATTACTTTAGCACTGCAAACAGCTGAGACTCCTACCTTAAGGTTATTCAAATTCTATACACATTAGCTCTACTTGTATATATGTGAAGCCCTGAATGCCTTGTGTAATGTGGTGTTTTTCAGGGGCTGTGCTTTTATACTTGCAATGTTACCATAGAACTCTTTTCGAAACAGAACCCACTACTAGAGGGTGACACGGGAATGGATTTTCATTCCTGTCCCATCCCACTCCCACAGAAAATAATCTTGTCCCATCCCAATGCCGGGTCGGAATAAAAAAAAAAATAAAAATCCTGTCCTGTCAACACTCCCATCCCGCTCCCATTCAAAATGACTCCCGCTCCTGTACCGCTCCCATTTTTCCTACTTATTTTAGTTTTTAGGCAGTACAATTAAATTTAATCTTATCCCCATTCTGTTTAAGATTAGTTTGTGTTCTGAAGTTTTATTTAAAAGGATATGGCAACAGGTACAGTTCATTTGTCGTAATAAAAATTTTATGCCTTAATCAAAAACAAATCCTTCACTAAAGGCCACAAAACATAAATAATACATGGCCTGTGGTCCCTATACTTTTTTCCTATGGAGGACCAGCTGCTAAGTCCCTGTTGAATAAACCCAAACGTAACAAAGTTGCATTTTACTCAATTATTTCCCTAAAACATTAGGCATTAACTTGCCTAAAGAAAAAACTGCACAAAGCAAGAGAACTGTTGTCAACTAAATGCGCATAAAAGCATTTCCTTTACAATTCACATACTGTGCCTGAGTTTTGTATAAAGAAAAGATTTATAGATAAGTCGTTACTTCTGACATTGCGTTGCAAATAGATTTTTATGACATCAGTTTCTGAGCATGGCTGCGTCCGAAATCGCATACTTCCATACTATACATATATATATTTATTTTATTTGTGTCCAAATACAAAGTATGCGATTTCGGATGCAGCCCTTGTGTTTACTCCCTCCAAATGGCGGTGACTATTCTACGGTTGTCTTTTGTCTTATTTATTGGTTCCCGCTCCCGTCTGCTCCCGTTAACTTTTTGACCCCTGTACCATCCCAATCACGTGAATAATAGTTGAGTCCCATCCCGCGGGAATAACATGACCTGAAAAAATGTCACCCTCTACCCCCTACAAAATGTCACCTTCCATCAGTGCGTAATTCCATGATTGTGTAGTCTTCACTTCACTTACTTTTCTGGTCTGATTTGAAAAAAGACAGTGAGTCAGGTATGATATACATGGAACTGTATCACAGTTTGTGTGGTTTTCCATGAACCATGTTGAATAAGAACAGCTTAAGTTGAAATTGAAGCTTATTTGTATGACATTGCTGGTTATGCATATTGTGCAGGGAAAGCATCTTACACTTCATGAGGGCATGAGAAAAACACTCTCTAAAACACGTCTCCACTGCTTCCTAAAATCACCATGACTTTCTCACGCTTAACATCCTGACGTGCTTACTAAACAGACAGCATAAACTGCGCTCAATGTCTGTTAACTAATCTTGTAGAAGAAGCAGTGCTTCACTCTCTTTCCTTCATCGTTTCCATTGGGAATGTTCAAGAGGGTGTAATACTTTCTCTCAATCCCCTTTTCTCACGCTGAGAAAAAGAAAAGCAGAATGAGTGCTCACCTCTCCCATGTAGGCAGTAGATTATGTATGTCTCTTATATACATTTTAACCAGTATGTCTATATGACTTCTGCAATAGTAACCTAATTTATCCAAATTAAAAACTTTACATGAATATATTATCATTTTTAATATATACATATATGTTGCATTGCAACATTGAGTTTGTTTAGAATTTGCTTTCAGTAATAGCATTGCTGTCATATGTTGTTTTTGATTGTAGCAGACTATCTTAAGTGCATTAAGGTGATTATTTAATTTAGTGTGGTAATAGTAAATAAACATGCAGTTTGGATGAGAGGAAAAACCTTCACTTGCTAATTCTCATTTGCACTGCTTTCTCAGGCAAGATGGGGAAATAGACACATGAAAGAGAGGCCACGAACTGAGAGCTGAGGACAGAGGAGGCTCTGTTCCACAAGGCTTTTCAGATGGCAGTCACTTTATAATGCTCCTTGGAAACCAGTGTGAGTGTATGCGTGTGCGCGTGTGTGGTGTGTGTTAGCATTTTTCTGATCAGCCAGAACTCACATCCTATTCACAACGACACTGAATTAGACCACAAATTCCCTGAAGCTACTGTTTTCACACTGCCAATCACACTCAGATAAAGAGAAAGAGAGTGAGAGCGAAGCCAGGCAAAGAATGTGCTGTCTTTCTACAACCCAAAATCAAGAAAAGTTGGGGCATTATGAAAAATGAAAAAAAAAAAACCTAAAAAAAAAAAGCCAATACAATGTGTCATATGTTTACTTTGACTTCTGTTTACTACAGACAGTATGAGCACTATATATTTCAACATCTTCCAAAAAAGAAAGATCAGAAGAATGTTGCATATGTCTCCCTCTACAGTGCATAATGTTATTAAATGATTCAATGAATCTGAAGCATAAAGGGCAATTACAGCCTTAGCTGAATGCTTGTGATCTCCGATTTCCCTAGACGGCTAGAACTCCCATTCATGATGCAACCACATGGCGAAGGATTACTTTGGCAAACCTTTGTCATTCACTACAATACAGTCACATTCACAAATGCCACTTGAAACTTTACTGTGCAGCACACAGTTCACAGTCCACATTCCAAAGACGTGCATTAGGTCAGCTGGTGTCTTTAAACTATGAGTATGTGAGCGTGTGTATTTGTGTGTGTGTGTGGGGGGGGGAGCTGGGGTGTGTACGCAATTGTACATGAGCACTGTGATTGATCTAGCATGCATTCGAATCAAAATGGGACATACAATAATGTGTGTGTGTGAGAGAGAGAGAGAGTAAGTAGGTCTGAAAAGCAGGACATGAAACTGTCAAGCTGCTCTAAAGTGTATTAAAGGGAACAGGGAAAATAATTTTATGACCAATGGGTTCTCTGTTTTGTTCTTTGATGACCACTGCAGTTCTCAGACTACAGCCCATAATCCCATGCTGGCTGTTACACAGGATCTGTGGATTAGTAAACCACTATTCACAGCTAATAAGACCAATGCAGGCCACTTTAGGAAAAAAAATCAGGGCCTTTACACAGAGCAGGTCTTATTCACGCAGATTTCTGTGTATATAAGCGTCCTTACTTCCTGAAGATTTGCAATAGCTGCCTGGGGCCGCTTTATTTGCATCAAGGAGGGCTATGACCACTGTAGAACCTCAGGAGCGCCAGGTATTTGAGTGGCTGCCGTGGTGACCTCAAGAGAGAAGGGCACAGGTCTCAAAGTAGGGGAGGGGTCAGGTGCTGAAGTGAGAAAAGGGGTTGGAAACATGACAGAAACAGTCTAGCACCAAGGTGGGAACAGGGTCTTATGCCATGAGGAGAACTGACGCTGGCACTGTGATAGCAACTGGAACTGGTGACAACAGGAGTGGTACAGGGGGCTGTTGTCTCAAGATTTAGAGTATTTCAATAACCAAACTGATAATAACAAACAATCCAACTTATGTGCATAATCAGTGAAACTGAGGAGAGTGACTTGCAGGAGTGATGAGCACTGGGAAATGAGTGTGGAAATGCCATGGTCATGATAATTGTGAGGATGAAATGTCCCCACGAAGAAAGAAAGATAGAAAATGTGATATTTTTTGCTATGTGGGGGCATCTTCTGCTATAGGTAGCTGAGGTTAAGGTTAGAATTAGATGTAGGAGTATCAGGTGTAATTCAAGTAATTGAAATTAACACTAATGTTAATTGAAAGAGTCCACAATTATAGAAATGTATAAATGATGGAAATGTAAAAGAGGATAAAAAGTGTGTGTGTGTGTGTGTGTGTGTGTGTGTGTGTGTGTTAACAATAATGTATTTCAGAGAGTTACAATCAAGGTATAAAACAAAGGTAAATGTAAGATATACTGTGATTTTTTTTTCTGTTTGTCTTTTCCTTTATCTTGGCTACATACTTGCTGAATGTGCAGTAATAGCAATGAGATCAGTGACGAAGAGGAGTGCACTTATTTGACCTGGATTTATCTCAAACCTATCTCTCAAATCCTATTGTTATTCTTGCTTAAAATACACACTAGGCTACAAATATCCTGTACATTGCACCTATGAGATGTTACATTCAATTTGGAAAGTAAACAAGTTCTTCCTTGACCAAAAATAAAAATAAGATTAAAAACAAACAAGGTTACCAGATCGACTGGCTCTTTATTGATACATACATTCATTGCCAAATGAAAAAATGAACCAAGAAAGAGTTGCTGTGATTGAATGGCACTTTATATATGTGAATGGTATGTAAGTGATTACAATATAGTAAAAGAGTAAAAGAATAAGTTTATTGGGGAAAACTGTACAGGTTAAAGAGAATCATCCTTTTTATGAGACAGCAAGGGAAGCAATTTTACGTCCTATTGTGGCAAGACCCAGTGTCTAATTAGACCACATCTGCAATACTTTACCTATCTGCCTGAGACATGGGTACAATGTAAACTGGAGTACACACGCACACAATAATCAGAACACAGTGCACTCAGATACGCTGTGATAAGGCAAATACACCAAACTGCCCATAAGAGATTTTAGTGGATGGCCAAATATATGTCTGAATGTAGGGATTACTTCCTAGCTAAGACTAACTATGATACAGCAACCTATCCACTAATTCCTACACAAGTTCGTGAGAAAGCCAGTGCCTACCCAGCACACAAGGCAGGAACAACCTTAAACTAGTGGTTGCATGACTAGTCATTAAAAAATGAATAGTTTTGTCCATAGCAAAGCAAAAAGAAACTCTGGAGGTCCTCATTTTAAATTTTTTAATGAGCATAGTTAAATGCTGATTGACAACGGCAAAGAAGGTGTCAAATCATATTTAAAATAACAGACATACACTGTCTCTAAATTCAAATTCCAGCTTCCATGCTTTGTTAAGCTACTCAACAGTAAATAAATGTGCAAAATAATACAACAGTGCGGGGCTTAATTTGTATGAGATTTAATAAAGATATTTATTTAAGTGGTTACTGTTGTGGTGTACAGTGGTGGCTATTGGTCTTTCAAAGAGGTCAGGCTCATTGTCAAATTATCATAAATTTGTCAATTTATTTATATGTAAATTCTGAACTTCCTTTTCAAGAAAATGGTCTGTGATCCTATCGTACCAAGTTGACCGACTTCCTGGGACTTGACCAGTGTCCTCTCAGTGGTCAGCAAAGCTGCTAGGCTGCTTAGAGGGCTTTGGCCCATTGTGTTGCGGGTGTAAGACTTACGTTTTTTTAAACATTCAAAAATCCTTTCTACAGCCATGATGGAGCTCTAATTGTTGCCACTAACAATAACAAAATGTACATTCAAGGCATTGCACTGTTCAACTCCATGTATTTTAGGAAAAACAAGAAATCACACAACCTTCCCCTGTTACACTGTAAGTACTCATTTGAATACAGGAGGGTCATCAAAGTTCCCTGGATTGACAAATTTTAAGAAGGGCAAACTTTCCTAATTTAAATCTGCTCCATGAGATTATCAAGGATGACCACGTACAGATTTCTGTAGCACTCTTGTGGATCCTGGAATTGGGAGAGATCTTGTGGGTCGGTTGTGAGACCTGTTGCTTTGGCATAAACAGCTTGGATAGCCCACTCGAACCTCTTCTTTTTGACAAAAGCAAGAAGAGGCTCAATTATTTCCTTGCAGTAGAAAACATCCATGGCCCTCTGCTGGACAAAGCACCAAACAAACAAAGACCACATCAGGCTCTGAGAAGATTTGTTCACGTGTACAACATGAACACAAACTCAACTAGCTCACAATCCACTGTGTCATCATCCATTGTGTTATCTGCAATGATGGCCATCATAGCTGTTTGCCACAGTGCTCACTATCCATGATATGAAATCGAGGAGGAGTGTTTCTGGGCAATCTTGAACAGCCTACAGATTCAAGAAAAGTTTGTGGATTTGGAGAAAATGTGGCAAACCCAAAGAGGGATGCAAAAATATTCTGCACTCAGACAAGAATTTAGCCCCTTGTTACAACACCAGTTTGCATAGCAATGCACAAACACTGCACTAGGGGCAAATGCTTTCACTTCAGCCTGCAGAACATTGAGGGATAAAGCCACGACAGCAGCTCTTTAGTATATATGTGCCATATAGTGTATATATCCCTAATATTGTAGCCCTGCATGTTTTCATTTAATACTTTAAAAACAGACTGAGCATCTTGTTAACTGTACATATTTGACCATCTCAGAGCTGTGAGGTGACACTGTTAAAAACTACACCACCATACTGCCTCCAGTACTGAATAATAAATGATAAACAATCAGTTTCTTTCTGCTTACAAGTGCACTGAGTAAGTACAAATTGCAAGTACTAATCTTAAAACACATTTAGAGTAGGCATCTGGTGCCGCCATAATAGATGCTTATGCAATATATGTTTATTACCATTGTTGCCATCGTTGTTGATTGTTTAATCAGATTTTGTATTTTTTTTTGCAGGCAGTCTATTGGCCTTCAATACTACACAGTTCAGTTCCTCCCACTCTGCCTCCGATGAGGTGAGTCTTGTACCCACACTTCCTGTCAAAGCGTCCCCCATTTCTCTGGTCCGTAAACCACGTACAGCAGAGGAACCTGTCAGCACTGGACAGGGAAGAAATAGATCTTCAGACATTAGTGTTGACACAGCTGAGAAGGCGCACCAGACTGATGTGGCTGTAGGTGGCATGGGTGCGGGTTTGCCCACCATGTCCCACACCAGAGCCCATCTGGATTTTAAAGAGGAAGACATCGAGGACAGTGCCCCCCTGTGGCAGAGCACAATTCTACAGCCTGACGGTAGCATTGGTGACCCAATCACCCATTCATCTTCACATGATCAATCTGTTTCTCTCAGTGAGCCAGACGATGACAGAGAGGTAATAAAAGTGGATTTCTATGACCTAAAGAGCCAGATTGGAACCCCACCACCACAGAAGCCACAGGAGCTTCAAAGCGGAGATCTCGTGCTGTACGATTACTACAGTAATAATCAGCCTGACTACCCCATCACTGAAAGCTACACAGATGATGACCAGCCCACTCCTGTGAACATGGAGGATGATAATGTACGACTAGTTACCAAAGCAGTGCCATCTAAACTACAGCCAATGGACCCTGATTATGGTGGCTCTGGTGCAACTAAATTTGCAGGGCCTTCAGGAATTGTGTATGGGGTCAACGCTGGCTGCCTTCTGGGATTCATCCATAAAAATGGCATATGTCAGTCACCGTGTGACACGTACCCCAGTTACTGCTTTAACGGAGGCCAGTGTTATGTGGTGGATGGAGTAGGAGCGTTTTGCAGGTGAGAAGCTCAGTCTGCATGTCTCATTATTCAACCCTACATGAGCCGCACATATCCTGCGATATCTTATAGCAATACTGCTTATTGTCAGGTTCTGGTTTTCTTTTATTTACTTCACTAATCAGTCAAGAACAGTGATAGAATAAATGCAACACATTGCCCTTAAATGATCTTAGATGTTGGCCATGTTGATGTTAGGAGGTGAGGATTTCCAACTAGCTCAGGCTAGCTTTATGATACAACCTAATGCAATTATTTGTCAGTTTGTCAATTTGCTACAGTATAAGCACAGAAATAGTAAATAATTGCGGAATAATAAATGAAAAACAATCAGCTGCTTTCAGCTTACAATGCTGAGTCTACAGCATTCAAATTGCAAGTACTAATCCCAGAACACATTTAGAGTAGACATCTGGTCACTGTGTAATAGATGTTTATGTTAGAATTTAGATAAGGGATTACAGAGATTAAGACAGGGAGGAGTGATCCATTGGGTTGTCCATCTGCTACCTGAGAAACCTCTCATGACCTATTTTATCCAAGTCTGTTTACAAACTGATGCAAATGAGCAAAAATGCGTAACATTCATGAAGTCATTCATTTTTTATATTCGTTTAATCCTGGCCAGTGTTGCCAGAAAAAAGCCAGAGCCTAGCCAGCAGTGAATCGCACAAGACAGAAACAAACATACACAGGGCAACAATCCATTGTGGGACATATACTATTCTTATATTATTTCTTCATACATGCTAAATTTCAAGCGTGTAAACTTGGTTGTCAGAATACACTTGTTAATGTAAGATAAGAAACAATAATTGAAAACACATTGAAATGAATGTCATGCTCAAGAAAGCAAATTGAGGCATTCCACCTATTGGGTGCCATTTCCATTGACAGGGAGCTGCAATCAGTGACAAGCATGGTGAGCAATTTCACAAGGAAATTGCGACTATGGAGAAAGGATATCAGGGTAAATGGAGCCCTTCAATCTTTGAAAACTACTGCTGGACGTTATCAGCGATAATACAAGAGACACTTAGAAAGGAGCAGAGGAGCAAGTTACTGAGGACTGAGTTTTGTACAGTTCAATGACTTCATTATAAGGTTCATTTTTGTGCTTAGGCATGTGAATTGTTTCATTAAAGTACATATAAATGAATTTGAGGTCCCTCTGAATCATTTGGTGAACAAGTTGTGTGTAATTTATATGTATTTTCAGAAGTAATAACATGTTCGGAAGTAATAAAAAGTTTGGCCATTCTTGTTAAAATGTTATGTTCTGTTGAGTTTCTAAATCAAAAGAATTCGAAAGAACTTAAATATGACATATTAATAAAAAAAACATTTGTATTAAAATATTGATTTTATTTCTACTCACAAGTAAAGATGAGACTTAGAAGATGATGGCAACTTTCTGATAAAACCACACTTGGACTAGTCTGGTTTGCAAAGCAAAACCCTTATAGCACAACCTGCTGAAAGTTTGATGCTAGCTGTTATGGGAGTAATGTTGTCAATTCATTTCATTTCAATTCATTCAATTCTAAGGTGCACAAAATCATCCACTAGCTTCACTACAAGAGCAAGCAACATCTGATAATGGCCTATGTAACACACAATTGGTACATACAAACATTTTTACACTGTTTTTGAACAGTGTATTGATATTACAATAGCAAATGACTGGGACAATCTTTAAGATCAATAACTAGTATATGACCCACAACTTTGTGTGAATGTATAATAGTAATAGTGTCGTTAAAGCTGCAAATCGACTGACTGTTCACTTCTTTAAACTAACCAGACATGGCAGATGTCAACAATGATTTGCTTTCAGCTATTGATTGGCTTCTAATACATAGTATGTCAGTTCAAGGTCTTTGTGTGTATGTGTCCTCGTTCTGTATGGCCACACAAATATTAGCCAGTTTTACCTTGGAACATTCAAAAAAGGCAAAATATAACATTTTAAACATTTCATAATTTAACAGAATAGCCTAAAATAAATGGTCGGATTGTGTTAGCCATTTATGAAAAGGGAGGATGTGTATGCATATCAAATATATATCATAATATATTTGGCGATGCCAAATCAAGCCAAAATCGTATTTGGAAGGCATGTGAGAAAAGAGATTTTTTTTCAAATAACATTGTTAAAATAAATGGTATAATGGACTCAATGAAAACAATAATCATTGAAATGAAAATCTGACATTAATACAGAACAAACATTAATATCCACAAAAATGTGTGACCATAGAATAGGGCTTTTGACATCCCACTCCCTAGACCTAGGCTAGACTGAAAACCTGTGCGGTGAGCTGGATTCCACACAATATGATCTAAGGCCTGGAGAATTTGGAGAGATTGTGTATTCAGAAGTGTCTCTGAATCAGCCTGTCCAATATTATTGAAGAGGTTTCAGTGCTGTTGTCTCTAAAAATATTGGAGAAGTTTGATGAAAAACAGATTAGTCAAGTGCTTTCAAGGACTCATCAATCACTATAAACAACAAACATAATTGAATCATGAAATTCCTAAAAGCAGACTGTGAAGTAGATTTCCAACTCTCCAACAAGATTTTCCTCTTAAAGACTACTCAAACTTTCCACCACAAACCACTCAGGACCCTTTTTATTACTTAGGAGCCATTATGGGGTATACTGCTCACAGAAATTAGGGGGTAATTCATATCTTTTGTGATATTTTTGTGAGCAGTATATTAGTATCTTGTTACTGCTTCCCAATTTGTCCACCCCTTGTATTTCTATTGAGTTTATATTTCCATCTCATGTTGAACAAAATATTGAAAGGTCACTGTTGACATGCATGATTTATTAGTTTATTTAGTTTAAAACTTAATGTTTGGAATCAAATAGAAGAGTGTTTTAGTCATTTTTGAGTGCTACAAGAACTTCAGCCTTACACCTTGTTCTGAAGGCCCAGTTTACATCTGTTGCAAAAAGTTTACCAAAAAGAAACCTTCTCCTTTTACTGCTTCCCCTTCCTTTATTCCCTTTGTAGGTGTAACATGCAGGACTACATTTGGAACAAAGGCACTAGATGTGAGTCGGTCATCACGGAGTTCCAAGTGATGTGCATTGTAGTGGGCGGGACTTCAGTCACACTCCTCATCTTCTTTATGGTAATAGTGTTCTTCTCCAAGCGACTCCACGTACTGAAGATTGAAAACAAAAAACTTCGCAAACGCAGGTTGGTTTGTGCAAAGACGTATTTATTGCAATGTTTAGGATTTTTTATTTTAGTTTTTTTATGTATTTGGTTTTTCCATCATTAGGCAAAAACAAATTACCTAAAAGAAAAAGAGTACTATTTTACTCAGATGCTTCTTATAATAAAGCTCTTTAGATGTATGTGACATCCCATGTGTATAAGTATGTAATACTTAATACAAATTTGGAAAACTACATATGTAAGGCTATATCAGTAAGGCTAGGGAGACATAAAGAAATGAAGTACAGATGAAGCACATGACTGTGTTGTATATCAAATAATTACTACTACCAGCATCAGTATGCAGTTTATACTACACACTCACACAGAATACAGTATATAACTATGATGTTTCAAACAGTCATTTCCTTGATTTGTTTATACAGCGTTACTAAAAAAAATTGTGAACCCTTTCTATATATTTTTATATAAATAAACATAGACATAAATATGACCATAAGGTGTTTGATCTCACTAAATTGTAATTATTTCATCTAATTATTGCTTTTTGTAGGTAAATATTCAATGCAAAAAATTCGATGTCTTATACAATGTGCATACGACATTCTGGGGGATTAATTCAATTTACCTTTATGCTTATGTAAAAAAATGATCTCAGTAATGCACTGCTCACAAAAATTAGGGGCTATTCCATTATGGGATAATTCATATTGAAGTATCCCCTAGTTTTTGTGAGCCATTTATTGCACTCGATGTGCCATCTGGAATGAATTAATGACAAGTACCGAGGTACCATTATATACGCAGAGCTACAGGAAACTCTAAAGGGTTCACTAAGGTTCACAGACTGTAAAGCATTATTGTACTTATGGGGATTCAGAAAGTATTAAGACCCTATTTATCTTTGCAACCTTAACCCTCTACTTAAATTATATCAATTTTGCCTGTAAATCTACACTCAGTATTCCATAATGACAAACACACATAGTTTCTTATCTTGAAAAAATAAAAACAAACTGAAATTGCTCATTTACAAGTATTAAGATCTTAAATTCAGTCGTGTTTAGACGGCCCTATGGCACCAATTAATTAATTTTAACTATAAAATTGTTTTGGCTTTTTGCTTCGGGTCAATGTTGTTCTGAAATATGAACCAGTGTCCCAGTCTGAAGTTTATAAGCCTTCAGGAACAGGTATTCTTCAATGATAAATCAGTTTTTGGCTGCATCATTCCCTTAACTCTGACCACTATGCCTGTCTCTATTGGAAAGACATAGCATAGCATTATGCTGTCATCTCATTTCTTCACTCTGTAGATGGTCAAGTGGTAAATTTCTGCAAGTCTGTTCAAATATTGTCTCACCCAGAGAGTTCTTTCAAATAGCATATGCCTGTTTACTCATAGGCTTTCGTCTATTCATTTTACCACAAAGTGCTGAGATGGTCGATCTGTCCAACTCAAAAGAAGAATCCTGGTGGTTTCAAATTTCTTACATATCACAATTTCCAAAATCACCATGGTCCTGCAAATGATCAAGGTTTAAGACATGGTTTATTTACTCACACCCTTCTCTGTGGCTGACCACATTTTCTCTGCAGCCTGATGAGAGTTCCTTGGACTTCATGGCTGCAGTGTAAATTATTGCACCACATTTCCTAAGCTTTGAGGTGTCCAGCAAACGTAATTCCTCTGAGTGGTAACACATGTGGCTCACTTTCTCTGTGCTTATAAGAAGTCAACATTGCTCAGCATCCAGTCTGCTCACACTGACACCACTTGAAACTTTGTGTTTAATAAAACTTTCTCCACAAGCAGCTGCACTCCTATGTGTGTCGTTACACCGGCAGTACTGCCGTGCAAATGTATCTGGCAAGCCAATACATGGGTTATATCAGTATATAAACGTATTAATAAGGATAATGGTACTGACGTATATGTGAGCAGACAATATGCCATGCCTGTATTTATTGTTCTTAAGCAAGCATGTCCTGTTGGGCTGTTTAGATCCTGTTAGGCTTGTGTGAGTTGCAAGGTTCATTCTGCAACATTCTTTTTGTTCCCCTCTCACATTCAGTAGGTCCAGACCGCAGTCTCAGCAGCACAACAACAGCCTCTCATTGTCCACCATTGCTGAAGGCTCACAGGCAAATGTAAGGGAACTGTCTGAATCAGAGCCTAACCTTCCTCATGCCCACACTTTGGCTTACTATGATAACATAATCTGTCAGGTAACCTCTCTTCTCTTCCCTTCTCTTATCCTTCATATTTGGGCATGTATTTCTCTCCCATCTATTTTCCTTGTTTAACTTTTCCTTTGTGGATTCATTGTGTGTGCTTTGTGCTCATGAGTTTTTGCTTTTGCTTCGTTTAGCCTTTATCTTTCATGTCAGCGTGGTCTGGTGGCTATGTGTCGGCCGGGGCACTCCTGGTCTGTTTGCTTTAGAGAACCTGCACCTGCGTGCATTAAAGAACCGTCACCTGTCAACACTAAGACTTGGAAACCTGAGGTGGAAACTCAGACAGAACTTAGACTGCGGATTCAGGATTTCAACCCTAAAGAGCCCAACTCAAACCTCATCTCACCAGAAGTGGAATATGAACTGTGTGGCTTAGTGCTGATCATATATTTTTCCTGGCGAGGAGAAGTTTGAGTTGGGATTCAAGTTATTGCTTGAGAATAAGCCCTTGTCGATTGCAGTACTGAGACACACTCAAGCACCAGGAATCAATGCATTAAGATCACACCTGATATCCACATCCTGTTTATCTAGGTCCATTCTCTGTTCTGTCTGAGCTTCATCTACTCGTGTTACGCCTCACCAGTGGTGCCCTGCAAGACACTATGTGCAACCTGATCTCAAGTAAAACGTGTTGGAATTCTGACAAGCATGAGCAAATTGTGTACATTGTATAAACAATCATTAGACAAGCTACAGTTGCTAACACCACTTATCTTTAACCACTCGAAACGGTTCATTGAAAAATGTACGAATACAAAATCGTAAACCATGTTGCATTTGAAATACTGCAGATTGCATGATGCACTGCCACTGTTATTAGTAGTAAAGTTGTATTAAGCAGCGGTCACACCGGGTACAAATAAGGAGGAAAAGCCTGTTCACTTGAATTCTGGTAGGGTTTTTTTTTTTCAAATTCCACCCTCCACATTTTCCTACACATCAAGTTCATACAGGTTTAATGTAATCTTGTCAATTTGCCAGTCTTGGAAACATGAACCAATAGATCAAAGAAACAAAAACAAAAGGCCGTGAGGTAATACACAATTGAGAATGGAGGAAAGACTTAAGTTTTAGGAGTTTTACAATTTTATACAACAGTGATTTGAAAGACAGCAATAAAAGTGTAAAGTGTAGAGAGCAACGAAACAGGGTCATCTGGTATTCAGCCTACATACATTTTACTTTTGCAGTTAGCAGGAGCAAGCTAACATAGCTGGTCACTAAAGAACACATTTCATGCTTAAACGCCTGATTTTGCTGTGCCCAATCTGGTGTGGCCACTGCTTTACTTAGCCAACAGCCATATGTCTGCTTATAATGGTATACAAATCAAGGGAAATAGATTAATCAAAAGTAAGCTTTCTGATTTATGATCAAGGAGTAAATACATCAATACAATAACCATACTGTAAAGTACAGAACTTATGTGTGGTTTCAATCGTTTGTCCAACTCTCATTAACTCACCCTATAGAAAACCACGAGCAAATACACTTGGGTGTATAAACCCACGGAAGAGTGCTGCAGTGAGGTAAGATGATCCTGCTTCATCGCCTTTAACTTTTATATAGACTCCCTGCTGCACTCTTACTAACCTCAAATGTAGCTTTTTCTCACTCACTTCCAAATATAGATTAGTGTCTTACAGCTTTCTTTCTGTTACACTCCTGGTGCTCTTTCCTCTTGAAGGACATGTAGCTCAATACATTTTCACCAACTTGGTACTTTCTATTTGGTTAGTTTAATGATTATAAAGTGATTATGACAACGATAGAAAGTGTAGGAAATCTGAGAGAAAAATTGCAACTATTGAGAAATATTAGTTTGCTATTATATGATATCTTAATTTGAAACTTTATATAGTCTTCTGGAAAGTCCTTTCTTCCTCTTAATAAAAATACTACATTACACAGCACAAAAAAATCAGTATCAAAATAGCAGTCTTTTTCTTCAGAATTACAAATTCTAAAAGACTATATCTATAAAAGACCCAGACGGGACAGCATGGTGGCTCGGTGCCTAGCAGCACTGCCTCACAGTAAGGTCCCAGGTTCAATCCCAGAATGGAGTGGCCTGGGTCCCTTTTGTGTCGGCATGTCCTCCCCATGTCTGTGTGGGTTTATTTCGTCTACTCCGTGTTTTCTCCTACAGTCCAAAGACTACTCACCAAAAATTAGGGGATGTTTCATTGGGGGATATAATAACCCCCAATAATAACCACACCACCAAACCTTTTATTTTAGATAACTTTTATTTTGTTGTAAAAAAAATATGATTTCCTTACCACTTGGAGAGCTTCTTTATACTATATTAGAAATTTTAATTATTAACATGTCCACATTTTATGATTATATCCATGACAGGAGCATGGTTACACCCATCAAGCACACTCTCACTGTGGAGTCACTCACAGTTTAGTGAGTGTAGGTAATCTAATGCATGTTATTTCAATGTAGGAGAAAAAAAGAGTACATGGAGTAAACCAAAGCTGACACAGGGAGTACACATGACTCCACACAGAAGGAGTTCAGAGTTAGGATTGAACTGGAGAGCTATGGTGCTCTGAGGCAACAGCACCAACAATTTACACACCCATTCCACCCTACTGTAGTAGAAAAAGAAACTAGACAAACCAAATATGTATGTATA
>JAUZST010078247.1:0-20894 GCA_034779995.1 Parotocinclus haroldoi | reverse complement strand
TGTGTGTGTGTGTGTGTGTGTGTGTGTGTGTGTGTGTGTGTGTGTGTGTGTGTGTGTGTGTGTGTGTGTGTAATGTCCGTCAATGTCCAACAACAAACTAATGAAACGATTTTACATTTGATCATGGAAGAAATTGTTAAACTGAAAGAAAATGCAATGATTGTGTTTTATTTATAGTGTTACAAATCAAGAATGGAAATGGTCATGTAATTTTGTCAAGCAAATACCAAGAGATGGTTGGCAGTTTGTCTTTCAACGTCACTTGCAAAATCCACTATGAGACTAAGCTCCCAACGATGTGATGGTGAAGTGATGGTGTAAATCTCAAAATGGCTGAGAATCAAAATAGGATTCAGTGTTTTGACTAATCCTCCAATCATGTGTCTGTGTATAAATATATATATATATATATGTATATGTATGTGTATTTATATATGTATGTGTGCGTGTGTGTGTGTGCGTGTATAAGCTAAAACAGAATATATTTAAATGGAAAAACTTTATTTAGAAGTTTCTCCCATCTGCGCAGAGGACCACTGGAGCTCAACACTTCTCCCCTAATTACTCAGTTTCAGGGGAGGCCAGATCTAGAAGGCTGTGAGACTTTATAGAGTATAATAGTGGTATAAGACTTAACAGTACAGTGAGGGTAGCACTGGTGAGGCATGCACTACGGATCCATGACTCGTGACTTGGTGAATTCTGGAGACTCAAAAAAAGTGAAGGAGCATGGAAGCTTGGTCTTGATATCCTCATTCAAGGAACCCAAACCAAGTGGTAATGAATTGGGTCTTCCCTTTGAGGAGAGCCATGCTATGCAACCACGAAGAGCCACTTTGCTTAACTATGGTGTTTATTTTGGCCTCGTTATGGGATCTTCTTTCGATCCTTCTTTAGTAATTCGCGTCAAAAGATGTAACAGAAAAAAAATGTAACAGTGTAATATTAAATGCAACTGATGCCTTGATTCTTCAAGTGTGTGGCTAATTAACTCGTTTTCTCACTGCAGAATCAGCGTTTTGCATTTGCCCTATGGATTATTTGCAATAGAGTCCAATTCAAAAATACACTTTTCTCAAGAACATCATCTTTTATGCTATTGCCCAAGTACGACGGTAATAATGTTTCAGCTACAGCCCGTCTTCGATCGATATGAGTCTGACCTGAAGCCTCTTCAGTGCCGAAAAATGTAAAAGGCTATATTTTAACTCCTGGATGATACTGAGTCTTGTTCCTTACTTTTGTCAGTCATAAAGCAAGTATAAAGCAGCTGTTAATGTCTAGCCAAGGGTGCTGAAACCTATTTTTACTAAAGGTGCAGCTGGCAACTGAAAGAAAATATGCTGAATATAAAAATCCAATAAGAGAGAAAAACAAGACTTTCACCAGTACTTTCAGTAACCTAAACCATCTACACACCATGAATTATGAAATATCAGTGAGAGCGCTACATCACCTAGATCCCACCGCAAAAACAGTACCCAATAATCAAGAGACTTGATTCGGCACAAAATCCTTAGTACAGAAAGTACTCTGAATGGACACTTTATTATAGATAGCCATGTATTAGCACGTTTGACTTCTTTTGGCTTGCAAATCTGCAGCACATTGTATTTGCATAGATTAAATTAGGTATTGAACTGTTTCTGCAGTAATACTGACCCATGTGGACAGAATAGTTGGCACTGATTAGATGGGAATTCTAATAAAGGCATGTCTCAATGTGTTCTAGAAATGTTCTATGGGATTAATATCTGGTTGCTGTGAAGGCCAGGGAAGCAAGGAAAACTGTCAAGTTTTTAGAACTAATCCATGACCCTGCTATGAAGGGGTGAACTTGGTCGACACAGGTAAACCCTACTGTCCAAATGTCCAGCCACGAGTATTGGAGAATCTAGAGTATGCCAAGAAAAACATTTCCCACTGCTACAAGGCTGAGCTGTTCACACCTGATGAGAAAGGTTCATTAACAGGTGATGCTTTTCCACTGCTCATTTACCCAGTTTTGGGTTTCTCTAATAAAGTGGTCATTCAGTGTACATCCGTGCCAAGTGTAGACACATTTCTGATGACTAAAACTGGCTATTTCACAATTTTTTATGTGCCTGGGAAACTGTGACCATGCCACCATTAAGATATTTGACAACTGACAAGAAGTTCTGGTCACAGTACAGTGCAGTTTCCACTGTTGGGTCTTCATTAACACTAGATGTACTACCTACCTAAATTGCCACTAGAGAGGTCAAAGAGACCGATGGCTTTACATAGGGCTGCTGTTATTGAAATATAAGTGTCGCTAGATGGACCCTCTCACACAAAGCAAGTAATTTTATTACATATCAGACTATAATCTAAAGTTGGACTTTTGGACCAGACAAGCTGCACTATTATATGCTCCTGTGCTACATAAGGAAATTGGCTAATGTAGGAATTCATTTGATGGGAGTGATGAATAGGTAATGTAGTGAGGAGAAGCCATTTTTGTTTTTCTCTCTCAATAAATTATTCAATAAACCACAAGAGATATTCAGATCTTCAATAGACAATATGTTTTGTTACTGATTTAGCCCATGCAGTTATGAACATTATTTTAGCATTTTTCAGCAAAGTAGACTTTGTCAGAATGTAGCCTCATCATAAATCAGGGAAGACTTGTAAAATTATTTTATCATTCAAACTGTGCATTAATGTCACTGCATATAAACAATAAATACAAAACTTGTGGATGCCCAGAAATTATATCCAAAAATAACGACATTAGTATAGATTTAGCTTGCCTCCATCCTTGGTTTCTATAACAGCCTTTAGAGACTTGTGTTGGGCAATAAGCCCTGTTTCACAGTTGACGTTACATTTCATCTTAAATGTGTCTGATTGAGTTAATGTCATGGGTCTGGGCAAGCCACGCAAGTTATCCAGCTAATTTAGCAACCCATTTCTTTAAATCACGTTGGGAGGGCAGAGCAGAACGCCCTTGATGGGGGAGGTAAAACCTATGAAAGTGTCATTATGAGTCACTGAGGTGTTCAGTTCAACTCATTCTGCCGTCAGTGTTTGTCTATGGAGATTTCATGCCTGTTCACTTTATATTATGAACCTGTTAGCAGTGAGCGTGACTAAGCTAACAAAATTAAAAGAGAGAAGGGTTGTGTACATTCTTTTTTTTCATATTTTTTTTCTACTGCTCACCCCCTTCCCCGCTAAACTCTGGACTGCTCCTAAATTTATTTATATATATATATATATTTTTATATATATATGTAGTTTGTGACTGTTATCACTACAGAGAGTGGAAAAAAACCTTTTGGGAAACATAATAGCAAAGGGTATTGGTAAGGGAATACAAATTGGTTAAAAGGCCCACATTTCACTGCCTGGATCATCCAGTCTGTAGAATTAGGCTCTTCCTGTATTACACCTCAAACTATCAAACTGAAATCCAATTTTGTAGGATACTTTATTTTAGTTTACATTTGAAGACAATGCTTATGTGCGTTGTCTGTTCAGTGTGTTTATTTATTTTTTTATTTTCGGTTTAATATATTGCTTTAATTCACAGGTTTAACAACATCATTATATTCTGTGAAACATGGCATTAAGCGAAATGGTCATTGACCAGAAAATAAGTCTTTATATGCTACTGTAATATAAATATAACTGCATTATCATAACAAACCTGCCTGCAAACAATATATAACAATGTGCTGGAGATGCCTGCTGAAAATGAGTGTTGAAGCCTGAAATGTGACACTTTTGTAATTTATGGAAATTCTAAATATTTATATAGAAAATTTATACAGAAAATAAAGAGATGTCTTTGAATGGCCAGCTGTAGCACTTGGACAGGAGGGGCTGCATAGACTAGTCGACTAGGACAGCCACTAGTTGCAATGGGATGCTGTAGCTGACTAGTTGGAAGGAGAAAAAAAACAGTCAAGGAAGACAAGAAGCAAAAATGCTATGCTAATCAAATTTTGGTAGTCTGGAAATAATTTGAGTCCAATTACACAGTAATTCGAACTGCAGTGCTTAATTTGGAAAACATCATGTAAGGGAACGTGGACAGTGCCGTCCGGCAAGTGGGCATTGAGTGCTCATGGTCCAACACGTAATACAGTAACCTTGCATTGTCTTAACTACTGGTTATATTTTTTTCACCAAACAAAGGGGTATTACTTACAATAGGACAGCCAGGACTTATGAACGCCATTTACAGCTGGTCACATTTTAGTAGAAGCAGAAAGGGATCCACACATCTTGTCTCTAAAGTCCCTAAACACAAACTGAGAATAGTCTTTAGTCCAATATGAGCTAATGGGCAAGCATTTTTAGCTACAACAACTATGTCCATGTGTAATTCAAAGCAACCCATTATCACTACAAATATGCTGGTCAGGGTGGCCGTGGTTGCAGAATTCACTGGATGCAGGCAGAGGTACAGACTGGGTTTCACCTGCCATATTACCAAAGACAACATCACCAGAGCAGCTGGTTCTTACTCCCAGGCCACAGGAGCTGCAGTATTCAGGTGCTGCACCTGTAGTTTGCTAAATATATACTGAATGCTTTACTCCCACAATCAATCCTTCAGTTGGCATCACATCTACTGCATCAATTTCCAGTATCTAGGACTCAAATTTAACTCCCTAATGTTCTGTTTATCCACACAAAGCAAACCAAACCCGTCCTCCCACATTCCCATTCTCCCACATTCTGATTCCTCTCATCTGTATTCAGCAGCTCTTGTGTATACAGTTTGCCTGTTCATATTACTTGGTAAGCCATGTGGCCTTATTTGGATGTACGTTATACAGACAAATGTTTGTGGACATCCCTTCTAACAATTGAGCTCTGCTATTTCAACTACACTCACTTGTAACACATCCATAATATAACACATACATTTCTTGATTATCCATAGACAAACAGTGGCAGTGGAATGTTTTGTACCAAATGCCCCAGAGACCCCTCTCAGTATTGACACATTTATAGGTTTTGGTTTCCAACAAGTCAGTTCATCGACTTTATACTCTGCTGCC
The DNA here is from genome assembly GCA_034779995.1 of Parotocinclus haroldoi. NCBI lineage: Eukaryota > Metazoa > Chordata > Actinopteri > Siluriformes > Loricariidae > Parotocinclus > Parotocinclus haroldoi. The sequence goes on along the minus strand of JAUZST010078247.1, from coordinate 15,855 downwards.
CTCAAACAAATTCCATAGAGAATTGATTTGCCAACGTTTGTTGAGAATTTGGCTCGCATCTCAAATCAGGCACCTTAAATGCACTACAATGTCAAAAGAGAGCCGAGACTTAGCTCTCTTAGAAAAACAAAAACTGTTGCAACAAAGGTGGGGGACAAAGTCCAAACCACTACCTGGGTTTTTGATGAAATTGGAGGTGTCCATAAACTTTTGTTTATGTGGTATTTCTTATTAGTTGCTTAATTTACACCGGTTAGCTAAGTGTGATACTGTGTAGCCAGTGTTCTCTGGTTTGTTCTCTCCATTTTACTACTTTGTTTTGATCTTCTGTGCAATATCTTTGCCCAGCTTTGGGTCTTTACTGTATTTTTGTAATGGTGTTGGAGTACTCAAGTGATCTTTGATTAGTCTTGGTCTGGACCTCATTTTCCCTCTTTCCACTCGAGTCCAATGCCTGAATAATTTGCTCGCAGAAATTACATTGCAAACATATATTTTCTTATTTATTTATGATGAATAAAATCTTAATCTGCTCTGTCTCATCTTGGCTACTCTTGTCTTGGTCTTGACCTGACTTTACTGTAATGGTCTTTAATGGTTATTGACTATAACAGTATTTTGTAATACACTTTTACATGGTTTGCAAAAAAACCTGTAAAGATTTTCTGTGCTGATCCTGAGGCAAAGATCAGGATGATGAAAAGAAATCTCCAGATCTCCAGAACAGAAAAATCATAATAGTCATGTCAGATTACTGCTTTAGCGCTTTTTACAATGGAGCAATATCTCAAAGCTGCTTTACATTTGTATTTTATTTTCTAAATCCTAAGGCCAGCCCAAATTGAGCAAGCCAAGGGTGAAACTGATAACGAAAACTCCCTGTTTATTGGAGGAAACTTTGGGCGGACCAAGGCCCAATAAAGGACCTTGGTGGCATGGCATCCTCAGTCGACCATATGAGGGAGAGACTGCCCTCTGTGGTCTCAGTACTGTGGGCTGAGAGTGAAGACAGAAGAACAGCTTGAGTGGGGCAGAGGACAAATAATATTTGACCACCTTTGTGCAGTCAGCTTCATATTTTCACAATTAATGACAAATTGGGATGCTAACTGAAGAATGTTTAAATTAACTTGGAGTTTTCAAATGTATATTATTTGACATACCCTTTCTATTAGAAATATCACAACTTGGTTTATTAAAGCACCAAGCCAGACTTGTTAGGTCCACAGTGCGAGTTGCCAGGAAACCATCACTAAAATGAACAATTACGCTATTAAGTAACTAACGTACCTGCTCCTGATGGGCAAAGAACAGGATGATGAAGAGAATCTCCAACAGGAAAATCAGGAGAAGCAGGATGAAGAACTGTAGAAAGAGAAGACAGCGGATGGTGAGATACAGCACCGATAGATGGAAAAATACGATTTACGGTATTGCTGACCGCATGAATGATGAGGCTCGTGCTATGACGGTGATTTAACCCTGCTGCATTGAGCTGCATGTTCCACTAGCTATATATCTATTTCCCTCTGATATTTCTGCAAAACAGCACTGCCATGTAATTTTTCTTATATTTGAACACTTTGCAAAAGAACCGAGGACAGCCAGCTTACATTTCTTCTGAAAAATGTCCCAAGTTAGTCATACAGCTGCATCTGTCATCATTATTGGATCGCAGAACGAGTGACTGTGAAGAACACAACAGGAGGGGACATATATACTGTGAACAAACTCATCATGTGGAAATACGATGGATGCACATGACAGATCAGGAGTGTCAACTGCAGTCCTGGAGCATTGCAGAGTTTAGTGTTTTCACCACTTTATCACATCTGAATGAATTATTTATTGAAGGTTTGAGGGAGGGGACCAGATGTGGCAGCAGGGATGGACGGAGGAACTATCTGAACATAACTGGAACATACACCTTGTCAAGAACGTGCACACGTGCAGAAGGAGTGCTAAAAAAAAAAGAACCAGAATAACGTTTGGTTGGGTTAAGTAACGCTGTTTTACTGTTATGATTTTGGATCCACTTATCCCCTTAAAGGAAGAGGTACAGTACTGTGCAAAGCTGTCATGCATTCCATATATTTTATTTATATTCAGATTATTTTTTATTTAAGTGGTCACTGTATTTTGTAGTTCTACTATAGCCTGTAGTCCATCTGTTTTTCCTACAAACTTTGTATGTTCTCAAATGATCAGGATCCCACAGATCAGGTACTATAGGAGTGGTGGATCATTCTTAGTACTGCAGTGACCCTGATGTTGTGATTTAGCGATCTTACAATCCAATCAGTCGTTTTAAGGGTCTTGCTCGAGGACCCAACTGTCCACTTTATTAGAGACAGTCACCTTTTTGTTCCACTTAGTGTTGTAGTTATGGTCTTCTCTCGAGACCATGAACTATCCGTCTCTGTTTCGTGTTTGAATCGAACACATTTGGAGTGGTGGAATGGTCTGAGTCCTTTCTGTATGGAGCCTATATAATTCTCCCCATGTTTTCTTGGATTTACTCTGTGTATCCAGTTTCTTCCCACATTCCAAGGAGGTTCCAAAGAGGTTTTTATGTTAGCTGATTGCGCTAAAGCGGCCTTTGTGTAAGCTCTCTATGCTTATCTTATGGGTTTGCTTATTATCTAATGGGAACAAAGGATCAGTGAAGGGTCCACTACATCTCACCTGTGTTTAACATCAATGGAATATTTTGGACCTAGTGAGTATTCTTGATCTCTTGATAAAAACATTAGCTGAAGATTTTGGCTGAAATAGTATTTCATTTCATGAGTGAAGTTTCAAAGACTTAATTCCAAGTTGCTTAAAGTTGTATTGTTCTGGTAGTAACTCTTTTCTAAGAGTTGAACTGTTGAACTATTGTCTTCTTCGATCTGTATCTGTTATATTTCTGTTACTGCTCTCTTGTACGTCATTCATTTTTGCACTGACTTGATTTAGTTCAGGGTCATGGAGAGCTGCGGCCTAACCAGCAGCAGAGGGCATAAAGAGTGAACTCTAGACAGGGCTAGGGCATCACCGGGCACATACACACACTTAACGCACATCTTTGGCGTGTGGGCGGAAATCGGCATTCTCGCAGGAAACCCACGCAGACAAGGTGGAAAACAAGCAAATGTAAACACAGGCCAGGAATCGACCCGATATATCTGGAGTTGTGAAACAACAGTGCTAGCCTTTTATACTTCACAAAAAATTCTGGCTAAACTCTGAAATTACCTGACACTCATGGATCCAATAATTTAAATACACATCCATGTTTCTGCACTCATCCTCTGTTTTACTGTACATACACATAGTTGTTTTACAGTTACAGACTGTAGACTAGGTGTTTCTCTACATACTTTCTTTTCTGAAACAGTCTAGACCCCACGGAACCCACACGAGGTTTTGTTTTCTCACTGCAAATCAAGTCACAAACAACCTGGATCGCTCGTTTATTTCTGATGTCCAAACACTGTCTCATGCACGATATTGCGTCACCTTTACTTATCATTTCTCACCTTTTAAAATGTATTTTGGACAGCAGACAGATTCACAATTGATTCGCCGATCAGTCATGTATCGTGCAAGGGACAACAACTAAAAAGCGTGTCGTATATGTTGTGCTGGGTAAGTGAATAAGACACCACAGTGTTATTGGAGTTTTTACACACACGCACCACCACATCAGTATTGGTGCAGTGCTGAGAAAGATCCACCACTCTATAGTACCTGATCTGTGCTGGGCCTGTGGGTGTCTAGACCATAAGTGAAAGTAAAGGGGACAAACAAAAACAAAGACAAAAGACAACTGTCCACACACTCAATCAATCACACTCAAACCTCTCAATCATGCCCAAGACTGTCCAAGCTGTCTAAGGACACCAGTCCAGGGTAAGGATGATTCCGAGATGGTTCAGGAATGAGCCCAGAACTACATGGGAGGACCTGATCAATGACCTGAAGAAAGGTGGGACCAAAATGTCAAAGACTATTAGTAACACACTATGCCATCATGGATTAAAATCCTGCAGGGCATGCAAGGTCCCCCTGCTCACGCCAGGAAATGTCCAGACCCGTTAGAAGTTTGCCATCTGGATGATCAAGAGGAGGTATGGGAGAAGGTCATGTGGTCAGATGAGACCAAAATAGAGCTTTTTGGTATGAACTCCACTCGCCGTGTTTGGGGGAAGACGATGAATGAGAACACAGTCCCAACCGTGAAGCATGGGGATGGAAACATCATACTTTGGAGGCGCATCTCTGAAGGAAGGGGGTCATGTATTGCAAGTTTTTGGCCAGCAACCTCCTTCCCTCGATAAGTGCATTGAAAATGAGTCCTGACTGGGTCTTACAACATGGCAATGACCCAAAACAAACAGCCAGAGCAACTAATGAGAGGCTCCGTAAGAAGCATTTCAAGGCCTTGAAGTAGTCTAGTCTCCAGGCCTGAACCGAAAATCTTTGGAGGGAACTAGTTGCCCAGTGACAGGCCGAAAACAGAGAAGATCTGGAGAAAAATTCTCTGCTGTAGTGTGTGCAAACAACTACTACTAGAATAAAAAAAATCAACAACTACTACAAATGTCTGACATCTGTAATTCCAAACAAAGTTAATTTTTTCAGTCATTCAATATGAGTTTGAAGTTCACCTTCGATAAAAATTACAAACCTAACACCTTTCCTTCGACAACAGGACAGGATTAAAGCACTCACCAAGAGGCCTCCATACTCAACCCTGATTGTCATCAGATTGCAAACAGAACGATTCTTCAGGATGCATTGCCATGGATGATATGGCCCCAGTCCCTAGCTGTCCAGGTTTCTCATTCATGACACCACTGCAAACGAAGGCGATGGCACGACATATTTTGGACACTTTAACAACTAATTTCCTTCTGCTAAGCACCTGGAAATGGTCTAAGCAAAGACAGGGGTGTTTAGTGAAGATGCCACCTGTGTCAGACTGCTTCAGATGCAATATCTACATAGTATCTGAAGCAATTCAAATGTGTTGTCTGAAGCATGACAGGTGTCTTTTCATACAGAAAATCTGACCTGGGCTTGTGGCAGCTGCTCCATTGCTAAATCTATAAGAGGTACACAGTGCTGAACCCCTACTGCCTACTGAGTGCTAGTTCTAGTACCCCTGAGTGCTAGTTCTAGTTAGGTACATCCTAATGCTTCAGCATACCAAGACATTTCGAATACAATTTGGCACCTGTTGGCAATCTGTTCCACCGTTCCACCATGTTCCACGCAAGGTTAGTTGAGAACTTGACTGGCCATTCCTGGCCACCCCGGACCTTAACCTCATAGAACACCTTTGATATGAAGTAGAACAGAAATTGTGAGACACTCAATCTTATCGAAAGCCTTCTCAGAAGAGTTTAAACTTTTATAGCCGCAAAGAGGGAACCAACTCAATCTTAATGCCTATGGATTTAGAATGGGATGCCACAAAATCTCCTGTTGGTGTAATGTGTAGCTATCTCAATACATTTGTCCCTATAGTGTCGTTTGTCCACTGTGCACTGTTTCTTCACCTGGAGTGTACCCATGTGCAATTTATCCAACGCAGACTGGTAATGTTTGTTTGGCTTCTTAGTAAATCAGAGCCTCATGGCTTCAAGGCATCTTGTTCTGAATTCTAAATCCACAGAAACGTCAGGTGAAGAAAAATTGAATCGATAAGACACGACCTTTAAGTGTTTTGCTCAGCCAGCCCCTTCAATATAGGAGATCAATGTGACAAAAGGTAGCAACAAATTGTGTTAGTGCAGCTAATATGAACCATCACCATAAAAATGCAACTATCATACGACTATCAGGCACACGCAATGAAAGAACAAAAAGAAGCTGAGTGAAAAATCTGCCATGTTCCAGGAACTGTAATTGTTCTGTTAGCCCTTTCCAGCTGCTGTAGTTCTAACACGTCTATCGATTCCTAACTCCTTCTTCCTTTGTTTTTCTGCTGTGACTTTCGTGATCCGAAGAAATCGATGGATCACGTTTGGGTGCTTAATTTAAAGATTGCTATCAGGGTGACTGGGCACAAAGAGATATTTGGATCCTGCTATGGATGCTGAAGTCATTACTTTGCTAAGATTTGGCATGGGCTAGAGGTTTCTGGATGTAGGCGACATCGAAGTTCTGCCACCCTTGCATCAAATAATTGCGCTGTTCATTTTCAAGAGGATTCACATCTGGGAATTTTGCAGGCGAGTTAAGCTGTGTGACCGCGTCTGAGTGTTCATTATGTCAGTCAGTCACATTTGCAGCCCTGTGAACACATGAATTGCCGTGTTCCTCTGTAAAATAATACTCTAAACCTGGTTGTCCAGCAGCTCAGTGTAGGCATGGTGGTTCAAATGTTTCTGTCGACTCTACCTAAGGACTCATAGGTGTCTTTGATGAACGTAATGTCTAGCATTTTTCACATACGGGCAGATTTTTGTGTCTCTTCTCACGACTTTGTGAACAGAAGTGAGCAAAGGCCTCTTGTTCATAGTATGCAATTCGCTGATGAGTGGTCTATCAAAAACTGGTGAATTACCTGACTACCATGACTTCTAGCAGTTCTTGTTGCCAGTCCCTTTATATCAGATTTGGATTTTTGCCACTGCTGTTAGGACCCATATGACGGTATGCTTTAAAACACCTGCAAATTCAGATATTTCTTTCATACTACGGCCTTAGCCATGCTCTCATGCAATCGTTCCTTTTTGAGTGGAGTGGCATGTGCTCCCGTTTCAAGGAAATTCTGTTCAGCTGCAGCCTTAGCCATGTTCCCTTTCAACAGAAACATGGTTTAATGCTGAGATATGGTGGTTTGAAGTGGCTGAGATGAGGCACCCATGTATGCAATTACAGTATGTGAACATCGTGTGACCACCAGTTGCCTCTTGCCTTTTTTAAAGATGTCATGCTGACAAAATTCTTATTCCAATAGTAACGCATGGGTGCATGCATGATGTAATAAGCCCATTGTGCCCATCTTCTGACACAATTAGGCTGAATTCTGCCCTAAAACCCTCCAAATCTGCCATATGTGAGAAAAAGAAGCACATGGAAATATGCAGCGTGATCTTATTCATATTCAAGTTCACACAATAAAGGGTATTGGAAGTATGGCTGTTGAAGAGAATTGTGCCTCCAAAATTAGATGCAAATCAGAAGTGCTTTGAAGTAAGCAGTTGCCAGTTCACAGAATTTCCTGCATAACCGGGTTACTGTTTATCAACATTAGATTAATTACATAGTAAACATTGCTAGATTATTCCTGTATGATCCCCTCTTGACGTATAAAGATGTAGCTGTATCAGTTAAATCAATTTCAGTCTCTTTTCCTCACACATCCATCTGCCTTCCATTTAAACAAACGCACTTTGTTCAAATTACCCACTTTGTTCACCCTGACAGCTCTGTTGTTTCTACTATTGTTTTTATGTTGGCGTTTACTCACTGCTTTTTAACAGAACACAAATACAGTCCAAAGAACGAAAATATTTGTGACTTGGTAAGAAGCAGCGAGGATCTGTCCCTTGTTCTAAACCATTGTAATGAGCATCACATTCTTGGTTATTCGAGGTTTTTCTCACGGTTGCTGAATTCAGTGCTGTTTCTGGCTGTTGCATCCGTGTGAGGTCCCTGCATCTCATTCGATAAGATATGCCAATCTTGTCTTTGCATATTTTGCAAATATTTGGCAAATGTTGTTGACCTGAACCAATACCAAATAACTGATGTATTTCAGTTACCAGCTCCTGCATGTAACTGGGTTGCCAAATGTATTTTTTGTCTATTTGTCTAGTGTCCGTTTGCACCCAGGTGTAGAGTTGGCCACATAGACTTCTGTTTGTACACCAAAAAGAAAAAGGGCAAACAAACAATCTTGCACATTCCTACCAATGCATGCTCAGCTAGAGGGGCTCGTTTCACAAAAGGTTCGATTTCTGAATTTTAAAACAAGCCTTTGGAGAAGGGTGCGTAGAATTGTTATACATTTATTGACGCTGCATTTACAGCAGCTTTACAGCAAGTATTACACAACATAATTTACACAACAAGATACACACAAGATAAACACAAGATACACAAAGTTCAAGACAAGCAGACACAACAAACATTAAATAGAAGAGGTAAATAGGAAAGTTTTTAGAAGACATTACAATTCTTCAGTTGTTGGCATAATGGACAAAGGAGGAGAATTCCAGAGGGTGGGAACAGCAACAGCAAAGGATCTTCCACCCATAGAGGAAAGCCTGAACCTGGGGACAGAGAGAGTGTTGGAGTCTGTGGAACGTAGTGACCTGGTTGGAGTGTAACGTTGGATCAGATTGCATTGAGGTATGGTGGAGCTAGACCATGGAGGGATTTAAATGTCAGTCTTGTCAAATCTTGTATTTGATGCCTTTATGGACCGGGAGCCAGTGTAGTTGGGACAGTACAGGTGTGATGTGGTCAGATTTTTTGTTTTTTGTAAGGATCCTAGCAGCAGAGTTTTGGACATATTGTAAGAGTCGAATGGAAGTGGAAGGTAAGCGACATTTACTGACCAAAAAATTGGGTATTATAGGAATATAGGTATAATAGGAAATGCAAATGGCTATTGTAACTGCATACACTAAAGCCATATTGCCATAAAGCCAGCTGATTCAAATAAAAACAATTACTGATCACAAAAGTAGTGCATACTTCAAAATGAAATTTCCCATAATAAAATATCCCCTAATTGCTGTGCATGTGTATTTTTGCTGCCATAAATAGTTTGATGATTCATTTAGATTATTTCGATTCAATTTATTTTCATGAATATTCATTTTAATCATCATTTTACCCACTTCTAATACACTGCTCACAAAAATGATATAATATGATATATTAGATACTTTATTTTCATGAGGAGTATATTGATAGGATATTACTAATGTATTAATAATTAACTTAAATGGATGGAAGTGGAAGGGTAAGGTAAAGGAAAGAAGCTGTTCAGAACAGCATCTCCTATCCAAATCATCTTTATCATAGATATTTACTGGCTTGGATGTTAGCATGTTATGTTGTTAACATAAACAATCTGTTACAATTGAGCTCAGTTCAAATAGAAAAGTTTAACTGGAATTGTTGAAAATTGAAAATATAGTAAAAGCCCTCAATTGTCTGAACCAGAACTGATTTGTGCAAATTCATGTAGGAGTAACCCCTATCACATAATGACAATCTGGGAGAATGAGTATAATGAGTTTTAGTGGGAAGCTTAACTCGTTTGCATGACCTCTCATGGCTATGGCATCAGCAGGATTCATTTAATATTTTCAGTTTCAGCATATCTGATTGTTTTCTTTGTTTGGAGGTCTGGATAAATGTTCACTGCCTTATTCTTTGGATGTGCTTGTGGCTGTCTTCATCAAAGGGCTAAGCAACTGTACGCTTATTTTCTATATAGTCCCTTCTTAATATTGGTAGTCGCAGGTTTTTGGGGCTGTAATTTATTACGCATTGTTTATTTGGCCTTGGTTCCTGATCCTGTCGCTTTCTCGTCAGTATTCCTGAAAGTATTTTTTTAGTTCAACTTAAAAAAAAAAAGTTTTTAATATTATTTTAACTTATGAAGTCAAGTTTTCAAATTTTAGTAGGTGTCCTGTTCTATGTCCTTTTTATGAAGCCACTTTTCTTCCTTTTGCTTCATTTCTTCTTGTGGGATCTGGCAACCCTGCATGAGCCACTCTGTTGTTCATGGAGTGAGATCACTGCTGCGCCCTTGTAGTGTCTGTTATGCTTAGTTTATTAAAGGCAGTGATCTCACTCCATAGTTGGTGGAATAAAACCGAATATCATTAAACATCACACATTTGGGGGATTTTGCAACAAACATCTGCCTGCCAAGACACTGGATATCAGTCAGCTGCAGCATTAACTTGTAGTAATTAATGGCAGCTGGGCTCTGTCCTACACAGATCAAAACACAGTACGGACATTTCAGAAGCAAATCAGTGCAACTTTCGCAACTTAGCCACTGAATCTTTTATTGGTACTGGACCATTCTGCCCTACTTCCACTCCTGATTATAGGGCGAATGTTGCATTGCTGCACAATGTGGGATCTCAAAGTTCTCTTTATTCGCCTTTGGTTAAAGAGGTAGCATTAACGATGATACCTTGTTGTCTTAGTCGCCTGTTACCATTTTTGGTGGAGCAGTGATTGTCCCATTACATTGTTTACACATCCAACAGAATCCGTGATGACAGCTGAGAGAAATCAGTCCTAAATATATGAAAGGTGTCTACAGAGCTGATTGCAATGTCAAATCAAGCAGAAAGTATAAAAGCTTGTATAATCACAGATGCTCTGTAAAGGGAAAGTGACACAGAGAGACACACACTTTCCTTTTAACAGTTTCTTGTGAGGCAGTGACGAGTCACTTATGGCCTAATGGAAAAGTTTTGGCTCGACTGGTCAAAATTCACAATTTCTGCTGTGAAATAACAAAATGCCATTTTAGCAGGGAGTTAAATTATTGCATATGTGCACTTTTTGGTCTTATTAAAAACAACTCACTGGAGATTTGGTACTGTTTGGTACCCATAGAATTTTCTTTGAATCTTCTATACTTACAGATTTTACCAAAACATCACATTTTCACATCATAAAGGGATACTGCTCATAAGAATTGGTGTAAAAATGAAATAATGCAATATCCCCTATGTTTTTAGCAGTACCGATAAAGAAGACCTACATAAAGAAATGAGGCAAAAATAATGATTAATTTATTCAGAAAAGTTTCCAATATTGCATAACTGTAAGTGGGAAAAGTAAGTGATTTCAGTATAAGCAAAACTTTTAGTTAAAAACTCTGTCAACTGTTGGCAAGTCTTGCACACTGGCTGGGAATAATTTTAGTCATACCACCATAGAGAAAAGCTTTATCTTCTCAAATGCTGGAGGGCTTCCTCACATGAACAGTTTGCTTCAGGGCTTTCACACACTGTTGGATTAGGTTCAGCGCTTTGACTTGGCCATAGCAAAACATTAACGTTGTAGTGTTAGCTTGGTTCTCGACCACCTCGGAATTGTTGATTTCAGTTCTTTCATGGCAAGGTGATCACATAGATACTCAGAAAATGTCCACATAGGTTTGCCACTCACAGATATGTAATACTGGATTGTTTTTTCCCAAAAATAAATAACCAAGTATAATAGTTTTCTCATTTGTTTAATTAATGTCATAATCTTCCTTCTGGTGACTCAGACTCAAAATGCAGAAGATATAACATTCCAAACTTCATTCATATAACATTCACAACCTTCCAAGAACCACTGTAGTTTGTCATTTGATTTTGATTATGCCTTTATTTGCCAGCTTTGTGAATCCTGCTTTGTCCCATTTAATGGGAAATCGATGACATTGCAGGTGGTGAGCAGGAACGCGCTGTTATGAATCCATTATTTGAATACACTCACATTGGCTCATTGTGTACAGGAACCTCAAATAAAATCACAGACCTAAATCAATACTTCTAATGTTCACCACAGTTGAACCACAAGTTTTTTTTTTTCTGCTGTCGACTGCACTGAGGCAGAGATAAAGATATGAAATTTCGACTCATAGCTGAATTTTAGATTGAATTGCCCTTTCTTGAGTACACAATCTGATATCTTGCTGGCTTGATTCTTCTCTTCATGGAGTTTTTGCACCAAATGTATTTTTATTGTGTTGGCTATAGGGTCTGTGATTATATCATTATTTTCATCAAAAATCATATCACAATCATCAAGCCTAAAATCACATTGAAGATAAAAACACCTACAATTTTCTCATAAATTGCACACACTTATTTTCTTGTACAACTGTGTGAAATATTTTTAATTCCAAATTTTGCCGTAGGATTGAAGCAAAATTTTCGGTGTCCGTTAAAATTAAGACTTACAAATAGCTCTAGAATTGCATTTAAAGTTGCATTACGAAGTATTTAGTATTCAAAAATTCTTTGACTATATGCACTCACAAGCCACTTTTATGTACACCTTGCTAGTATCAGGTTGAAGCCACTTTTGCCTTCAGTAATCATGGCATGCATTCAACAACATACTGGAATCATTCCTCAGATTTAGGCTCAATATTGACATTGACAGTTGCTGCAAATTTGACAGCTGCACATCCACGATGGGAATCTCCTGTTCCACCACATCCCAATGGTGCTCTATTGGGCAGATATCTGGTGACTGCTGATCCCGCTTCAGTACAGTGTGCATTGTCTTTTCAGAAAATCAGTTTAAGATGATCTACGCTATCTAACATTATACTGCAAGAAGTAGCTATCAGATGATGGTACACTGTGGTTATGAAGGGGTGCACTTGGGTAGGCTGTGGTGTTTTAACAGTGTTAAATTGGTATTAAGGGACCCTATAAGAAAATATCTCTCACACAATTACACCACCACCAACCTGAACAATTAAAACAAGGCAGGATGGATCTCTGCTCTCATGTCGTTTATGCCAAATTCTGACCCTATCATCCAATCAGCGCTTTCCAATCTTCTAGTCTCCAATTTAGGTCAGCCTGTGTGAATTATAGCTTCCGTTGCATTTTCTTAAGTATGCCACCAGTCACTGTTGCCAGTCTGGTCATTATCCTCCAACCTCTGGCATGACCAAGGCATTTTTGCCCAGAGATCTGTCCTTACAGGAAAATTTTCTCTTTAAGGACCATTCTCTGTAAAACGTAGTTCCCAGTAGATCAGCAGTTCATGAAATACCCAGATCAGCCCGTCTACAAACAAATCCCTGTCGCAATGGTGGTTGGGCAACAAACAAAATGCATGGTTCTCCCAAAGCACAGCTCAATCTGCTTGGCTGAAGCTCAAGCTCTGCTACTGTTGCTCAAATGTACATAGTTGGCAAAGCTACGTAAAGTACTTGTGTGCACCAACTCCAAATCCTGTCTGCAGACATTGTCAGCACCAGAAAGCTCTACAAAGCTACTCCCACTATTGAAAAAAGGATTTCAACATTCCTCTTCAATTGATGGGACCAGGTGGTTTACACCAGATGTTTAATTGGACACACACCAGATTAACCCACTTGTACTTAGTAAAAGGTGTAGCTGTCCCGATCTGCACTACTTATCAAATGTCCCTCTCAATCAAGCATATTTTAAGAGGGCACTGCCTACAGAAAAGAAAGGCAACTGTTTTCTATTGTCCCTACCATATGGGATATGTTCACACCACCAAAGCTGAGAGACTGCTCCGTTTCCTGGCAATAACAGACCTAAAAACAAATGTAAGTGCACGCATTTGACATGAAGACATGATGTCCTGTACCTGGCTTTCTGCCACATTCTTCCACAAACATCTTTCCCTCAAACATTCTTCACATCGCTTTGACCATGTCTGCATGTCCACATACACTCAGTTGTTGCCACATCACAGGCTGATTAGATATTTGTTTTAATCAGCAGTGTAACTGGTGCACCCAATAAAGTGTGTTATTTTAATTGTCATTAAAGAAACGTATGCTATGAGCTTGAGAGCACAACACAAAGAAACAATATCTTCTAACCTCCTTCAAACGTTTACCAAATGCTTGGCTTTCTCTGTCTTCAAGTGCCACAATAACCGATATATTGCCACCATATTGATAAGGTTTAGATAAGTTAGAAACATTTCACATCAGTCAGGTTCACTCCTGATTATACAACCCCAATTCCAATGAAGTTGGGACTTAATTAAACATAAAAACTAAGATGCAGAAAAAAACCCCGAAAAACTAAAAAAATATGATGTTTTGCAAATCCATTTTAACCCATATTTAGTTGAATACTGTAACCACTGGGAATGAGACAAACAGGGTGTTTAGTGCATCACCTTCAGTAATTCACTTATTTATTTTCACCAACAGCGGCAGAGGTGGAAAAAAACATGTGCAAGCATGTACAGAACATACCAGATTCCACAAATTCAGTAAACAGAGGTGAAGATTAATCGTTATTCCCAATAAACGTACACTCTTAAATGCAAAAATACCAAAATTACCAAACTTTTTTCCCCAAACGTTAACAGAATGTAAATGTCATAAAATTTTGAGTACAAACTAGAAAAAAATCATTATTAATAAAAAAAAATTATAAGGAAACTGAATATTTACACTTGATCAATAGCTCCGGTAACTTGAATGTTGCTGCCACAAGCAAGCTAATGACAAATGTCTCAATTAATTTTACAATGAAATAAAAATCTATCTGGGTTAGTGTTAGCTCAACAGCAATTAATTTTTGCAGCCCCAGAAGCAGAGACATAATTTTAAGATGTGATGTCAACCATTTGTTCATGTTTGGACTAAAGACTGTTCTAACTTGGTTGATGTATTAAGAGATTACATTTTTTGTAAGCTACTCATGTTTGTACAGATGATTTTCCGTTGCCTATTTGTAACAAGCTATAATGGTATTCTTAAGTGAATGTGCGTGTACTATTGAAAGTAGTCCTTTCACCAACTACTCGACCCCAAACTCCACCCACCTGTATCTTCACTCCAACCCATATCTATATAAACTGGTTCATATTCATTCAATTAGTTTCTGGCTGATCTTCTGTGCTTTCCGTAATACTGTCTGTCAATGCATTCTTGGCTTCCATCAAGCAAAAGTATCAGGCCCATCATAAAATGTATTTAAGTTTTACTGTTCGCTATTACAAATGGTCATAATAGTTCATTACTGTATTTTTCAATAATTGTTTAAGAATTTCCGAAAATTACAAAAGGGCTGCCATTTGGATTGCTATGTAGATTGAACATTTTATCCTTACAAAAGTGTTGAATATTCATCTTAGCAGACAAAACCTCATGTTAGAGCATGATGTAACGAAATAAGTCGAAGTAAGCAATAGCCAAAGCATATTGGTGCCAGGAATACTAACATCTGGGAAGCACCATCCAAAGCCAGATTATAGGTACAATCCAACCAAACACAGAATGATGCCAGGTAACTGACCTTCAGGAAACAGAAATGGATAGAAATATAAAGCCAAATGTGTTTATTATTCATGTTAGCTTTTGTGTATTAGGTGGACACTGTACAATAATTCTGTGTAAGGAGAGAGTGAATAAAGGTAAATCCTCACTTTAAACCAGTGCTCTACTGCAGAGTCATACTGGTTCATATTCCGCCTCAGGCAAGGTGAGTTTTGAGAGTAGTAGGGCCTAGGGCATCGCGAACCACCTGGACCAGACAGTTGCCAGAAAGAGAAATGCAACTCCATAACTGACAGCCCCCACCAGGCATCATGCACATCATGCCTCTGGCGAGGTGAGGTTAGTTGGTAACAAAGCAGTTTCTGAAACTCTAAATCCAGTTGTGGTGGTCTGTTGGGCCTGGTCTGCGTACACCCTCAAATATTTGGCTCCACCTTACACAGGTTTCTCGATGGGTTACCACTCAGCAGGCAATTCTGGGTCTTCATATTCCTTGGGGGTTCTCAGAAAATAGGATCTAAAAGTGGGCAGTGCTCGTGATCTCCTAAAACACTTAAAATGACAGCCCAGTTCAAAGTTCCTCATTAGCCTGCTAATCATCTTGACCAGGGGCAGGTGGAAATGTCAGAGCATTGTTCACACATCATCACTTCTGTCATATGATTATGCTCTTTCTAACACTGTCTACCACTTAGACAAAGGTTTTGAACCTGAATTTATGCATTACTTGCTTTAGGACCTTGATTTATCATAATAAGATACCACAACTAGTAATACACAAGAAACAATTTTCTCTTCTCTCTGTTTGCTGAACATACTGATCAAATAAAATGCATATTAACACGTGTGTATGTATGTGTGTGTGTGTGTATGTATGT
>JAUZST010078246.1:0-47279 GCA_034779995.1 Parotocinclus haroldoi | reverse complement strand
CTGGAGCAGTTTGCAAAAGAAGAGTGGTCCAAAATTCCAGTTGAGAGGTGCAAGAAGCTGGCTGATGGTTATATGAATCATTGGATTTCACTTATTGCTGTAAGTTGTATTGTAAGTTAAGGGTGCCAACAATTTTGTCTGAAATAGTTTTGGTTGAAATTATATCACATTTGGATTTTTTTCTGTTTTTTTTATGTGCTGTTCCAACACACACACACAAGAAAATCAACGTGTATAATATAACGTGTAAGTATAAAACATTACTGAAATAAATACTTCATTTTCTGAAAAGATTTCTGTTGCTGGTGGTGATGGTGATTGACGATATTGTAATAATTTCTATAGAAAAAATTATTATTATTAATAATGTTCATGAAGATGATGATTATTGTTGTTGTTTTTGTTTTCATTTTTTTATACTACAATAATTACAATAAAAAATTATATTCATGTTTTTATTGTTTGCATTTTCATGTGTATTGGTTAGCTAATGTGTTTATTTAATAATCATAGAAATGTACAATATTTAATATAGGCAGTATTTTTTTAGCTTTGTTCAATATTCGGACTTTACTCAAGCGTAACATACCTTATCACGAAAATAAAAGTGGGTTTAGGTCATTGTTTTGAGAACATTTCATTGAACAAAGCTAACGCAGTCATTGTCGGTTAATGTAGGAAGGACTTTAAACATGCAGGAAGTCGTAAAAAAATCTGTGCGCGTGTAAGTTTATCTTCTAAATTCTTTTCACATCTTGGTACATTTACTTATTTATAAACCTGACAGAAATAAGGGAACAGAATTCGGTTTTCGATGAGGCAATATTAAAGTTCTGGGGTTTATAGAATGAGTTTTATCAAGTTCATTTGGTTGAGTGTGAGCTTTTAAAGCGGCAGTGTTTAGCAGTTGAACAAGTCCCCCACAGTTACCGCCCAGCTTTGTGCACGCGCACGGGAGCGCGCCCTCGCGAGTGATGGATCCATGAAGTTGTTACTACAAAAATGGCTGATTTCCTTCCCTCCCGGACGGCGTTAGTTTGTATCCCCAGTTGTCTACTTTCCAACAACGAAGTCGAGCAGCAGAGGAAATCGAAAGAGATCGACCGATGCATTTCTCGGGAGAAAACCTATGTGAAGCGGTTAGTAAAGATATTACTGCTCGGAGCTGGCGAAAGCGGCAAGTCAACTTTCCTCAAGCAAATGCGCATAATTCACGGGCAGGACTTCGATCAGCGGGCCAAAGAGGAGTTCCGGGCTACCATCTACAGCAATGTTATCAAAGGTACTGCACTTTCCCATAGCCATCGATAACTTCAGTTCCAAGTTTCCTGAAACCCGACGCCCTTCGCTTATTTCAAAGTGAAAGTGATTTAGCGTGGCGAACTTTACCGACAAGTTTCGATGCTCTCGCACAAAGCCATGTAAAGTGGAATTAGCTGCAGTAGCTGAACTCGGCTCTGTTCGCGCCACGCCTTGTACTAGCACAAAACCAGCAAACCTCAGCGCTATGACTCCGGATAACCGTTTATTTTTAAATCGATGTTCAACATGCGTCGCGTGCGAGGTTCAGGCGCTTGCTAAGCTAAACTTCTGCTGATAAAATTGGCAGCCTGTGTTGTTTTTGCGTTATCTATCAGTCTGTCCATCTTGTTTTGTTAGTCTTGAACAGTCAGGTTTCATGTGTACTTGGAGAATATCGAAGTAAACATCTACACATTTCACCACGTGTATGATTATACATGCATTTACGTTTAATGGGCGATTTAACAAGCGCTGCTTTCTGATGAGGTGTGTGTGTGTGTGTGTGTGTGTGTGTGTGTGTGTGTGTGTGTGTGTGTGTGTGTGTGTAGGAATCCGGGTGCTGGTGGATGCCAGAGAGAAGCTGCACATCCCATGGGGAGACTCCTCTAACCAGATGCATGGGGACAACCTGATGGGCTTTGACACTCGTTCCGCCATGATGGTCCAGGGCACTGTAGAGACCAAAGTCTTTCTGCATTATCTGCCATCTATCAGCTCGCTGTGGGCCGACAGTGGCATCCAGAGTGCCTACGACCGAAGACGAGAGTTTCAGTTGGTAAGTGTAAACCACCTGTACATCAGAAGTGTTGCACATCTAAAATAGGCGAGTAAAACGTCCAAACATTTCATACAGTGATATGTGTTAGAATGCATCGAAACACTTCTGTTTTATTTACATCATTTAGCGCACCCCCTCATCCAGAGAGTCTAATCCAAGCAGTTGTGGGTTAAGGGCCCTTTGAACCCTGGACCTTCTAGTCCATAGTCCAGTACCTTAACTACTAGGCCACCACAGTCCCAAATTTAGCCCAGTTTGATTTCCTTTTGTTTTATTTTACTAGTTTTGTTTTATTCACTTGTCGGTTCTTAATATTGTTCTAATAAACAGCCATTTCTCACATGAGTCCGATGTGGCTTGTTAGATCAAATTGTATGGATGGTGGGGGTGGCGTTTAGGAATGTTGATCTCTCTTAATCGCCTTGAACCGGTGAGTATTCTGGGTCATGCCTCTGTCACATAGTTCGGTGGTGTAACAGGAAAACAAATGGATTTCTTTCACATTGCGCACTCCAATAATTTTTCTGCTTATTCTTCTGGAATGTGGAAACTGTTAAACGAAGCTTTATGATATTGTGGGAGTGCGAGTTGCATGGTAACAGTTTGCATATTGATTTCTGTATTATGATATTTGACAATGCAGAAGCAAATCATCTTTGTTTTGGTGCTTAAGGCACTCAGGCGGCCAGGCAGCAATCCGCTAGGAAGTCTTGCCAGTGCCTGCTGTCTGGCTAGGGCATCGCACAGCCATGCCTAATTGTGTCAGTGGGGTCAGGCTGCAGCACAGACCCCTGCCAGCCATGTGATGGACTGGCATCCTGTTCCAAGAACAGGCTTGCTTGTCCTGTGATGGTCCATATTGAACAAAAGTCAATATTTTTGAACCATTTGAAAAATCGAATGCAATTTTGCATGAAGACGGTCTGGGTTACTCCCTTTCTAAAAGGGTTTGTATCATGTTGTGATGCTTTTTGCATTTCTGCTCTTGTATGTGGTTAGGCCTGTGCGATTAATCGCTAATGTTTCAAAACCAGCATTCGGAAAAACTAACTAATGTAATCTTGCCCATGTCAATTATTTAAAGATTTATTCTGTTAATACTCAAAAACAAATTCTATAATGTTCCCCACTGTGTTCATGTTCAGTCCCCTTTAAAAGAACACTACTGTGTGTGTCTGTGTGTGTCTGTGTGTGTCTGTGTGTGTCTGTGTGTGTCTGTGTGTGTCTGTGTGTGTCTGTGTGTGTCTATGTGTGTCTGTGTGTGTAGTAACGGGACTCCACCCTGCCCAGTGAGCAACATGAAGAACTTGAACACTGAGCAGCTTATAATAACTGATATGCACTTTTATTTAAAAAAAAAAAGAAATAGCTGAGAATATTTACAGTACAAACGTACGTCAGCGAATGGGCAACAAAAAAATAAAAACCCAAGTAACCGTAGGTAAAATATTTGTGATCTTGATATGTGGTCATATCGCCCAGCGCTAGTGGTTTGTATTTTAACCTTTTCTCTCGCACTCTTCTCTCTCAAGGTTTAATATAAGGAGTCGTCAAACAATAACGTCAACAGAAAATGAAACTCGTGTCATGTGGTGGCAGTGCTTTCCCGGTTCCTTTTTTTGTTTTTCTGTATATTTCGTATTTCAAAAAGGGGACAGACACAGTTCTCTGAAGAAAGCATAAATAAAATTCATGTCTTCCAGCCTTCGGTCAGATTATTGGGTCTGAACTGTATAGCAGTAGATGCCGTTAAGTATATAATGATTATAACAATAGAGAAAAGTGTTGTTAAGTCTATAGATTTACTGCGAGACACTGGTGATATGTTACAACATAGTAGAGTCACTGATTGAATTGGGGTTGGAGGATTATGGTTGGGGCATTAAGAGTGAGCTTTCGGGACCAAGGGTCACACTTGCTGTAGAAATAATCTGAAGTAGACTGATACGCTATTGAATTTGTGCTTGCGTAACACATTTAGTATTTCACCAGGACTTCATATATTCAGTTTTTTAATCATTACGTTTAGTCCAATTACTAAATCAATCAGTCATTACGTCATGTCTAATTAAATGTATTCATTAGCTTGATTGTTCTATTTATCATGAGTAGATGAGGTATATGTAATGAGTAAAATGATTGATATGACAACTTTAGATTGTGTATGTTCTCTACACACTGCTTTAACAGAGATCATAAATTGATACACTTATTTAATTACTTATATCACATATAAACCTTACAGACAGACATGCAATTATACCATAATTAAAACACAGTAAACCTAAACGGGAGACAACCCGAAGAGTGCACCCAACCCAAATGGCACAGGGACTGCACGTGGGTGCATCAGTGATGGCTCTGCATATGAGGGGAAAGAATATAAGCACTGGAAAGATTTATTTTTATTTAGATTGATCGAGCACGTTCCGTGACCTGGTGATCTTTAATCATAAATGGTTTTTTTGGAACAAATACAGTATTTTGAAACCGTTACAGTTTGCTGGGAAGATATTACATTAAAATTTATAAAGCTTGTTTTTGTTATTTTATGTAATTGTTTATTTTAATCATTAGATAATTGGTCTTGAAAGCAAATATGTAAAGTATAAATATCATTGGTCATGATCCACCCACCTTTTATAAAAAGTTCTATCCAAATCGATGCTGAAACGTTGAGTCCGTTTTGGTTGATGGAGTAACATTTGAAAGAATTTCTTTGCATGGAAAAATCTTTTGATTTGTCTGATGATTTGTACATGGTGGTGTTTTCTGCAATTGTTACATGGAGATGATGCTCACCGTTTCTTCCCCGTTGTGTCTCTAGGGGGAGTCTGTGAAATACTTCCTGGACGGGTTGAACCGAATTGGAGCGCCGGTAAATCCTAATGGCTTGTTTTCCCACTGACTAAGTACATTTTAGTAAAACTGATTTATTTATCCTTTAATCCACTTGTGTCTACTGAGCATAAGAACAAATCCTGCAGTGTAGCTGTAGGACTGATGACGTAATCTGTTGCTGGCCAAGAAATACAGGAATGGGTATTTACTAACAAATGAAACGTAATGTACTGGGTTCATACTGTAATGAAATGCAACCAATGCAAGAACTATTTTATTTGGTAGTGTCACAACTTTATTGTGGTTGTACTAATGTAGAAAATTGAGTGAGTTATGTGCAACATGTTTTATTTTACAGCATTGTTGTAATTGAATTTTAAGTCGTAGTTAAATTTACCGTTAAATGCCTAGATAAAGAGCACTGTCGCTGTTTGTGAATGCTTGGGATATACCAAGTGAAAACAGATTTCAGATGATCGTATGACATCTGGTGAAGTCAAACCCTGGATTAATTTGAAAATAGTACATATCCTTTCATTTTGGATGCACTCCTCTGAAATCATTACCCTGAATTCTGATTCATATTAAAATCTAGGCTGATGTACATCTTCTCTTTTCATGTTATTTTTAAAGATTAAAGGTGTGCCCCATGTTGCACAGTATATGAATATTAATATTTTCTTTTTTTTGTTGTTGGTAGGATTACTTGCCTTCTCAACAGGACATACTTTTGGCACGGAAGCCTACCAAGGGCATCCATGAGTATGAATTTGAGATCAAGAATGTTCCATTCAAGATGGTGGATGTGGGTGGGCAGCGGTCGGAGCGTCGCAGGTGGTTTGAGTGCTTTGACTGCGTAACCTCTGTCCTCTTCTTGGCATCGTCTAGCGAGTTTGATCAAGTTCTTATGGAGGACCGACAGACCAACAGGCTAACGGAGTCTCTCAACATATTCGATACCATTGTCAACAACCGAGTGTTTTCTAAAGCGTCCATCATTCTGTTTCTAAATAAAACAGACCTGCTGGAAGAAAAAGTCAAGACTGTGTCCATCAAAGACTATTTCCCAGAGTTCAGTGGTGATCCCCACAATTTGCTTGATGTAAAGAAGTTCCTGGCGGATTGCTTTCGTAACAAGCGGCGTGAGCAGCAGGTGAAACCCTTCTATCATCACTTTACCACAGCCATTAATACGGAGAACATCCGACTTGTCTTCCGTGACGTCAAAGACACAATCTTGCACGAAAATTTGAAGCAGCTCATGTTACAATGAGAGACATGCCTTATTGCTGAAGATTATTCCATGTTAAATGCGGTTTCACATTCTGGTTCAAGTGAGTCCAGGCCTTGATATTAAAACCTGTGCAAAGTAGGAAGATTGTGCCACTAGCAGGAAGACTACTTCAACTTCTTGCCTTTCAATCCAGAACTCTCTTGGTTCCCTTTGGAGTCGCTCGACTTGCTGACTTTTTTTTTTTTTTTTTTTTTAAACTGCTTTTATGATGAGGCACATGTTTTGCCTGTTTTACTGCTGTCATCTTCACTCTGTGTTTTAAGTTTAATTTTACAAGACCAGCTATCAAACCCCTCCATGCATGGAAACCTACCACAGTTCTTTTTTTTTTCCTTCAGGTGGAATATAACATGTACGGTTTCTTCAGGTAACTGACAACACATGAAAAAATCCTCAGTGGTGCAGAGTAGAGATGAACAGTACTTTTTAGTTTTGCTAATCTGCAAAAACAAAGTTCCCCTCATCTATAGAGTTACTATCCTTTTATGTATCGCTACAAATAATATAATTTCCAGATGTTATTTTTATCTAAACTAGCAGTTCTATAACGATATGAATACTCTGACCTAGTGAACAAGATAACTGTAGCTGAAAAGTTAATCTATTAATGTGTCAATTCCCCCAAAATTTCATGATCCATGTACGTCTTGTGGTTTCGGATGAAGTGCCAGCTGAATAATATCTGGTCTTACAAAAATGGTGTGTTTTTGATAGGTTTAGGCTGTTTGGTTATTGTTTTTATGTACAGACAGTTTCAGGGAGGGTTTTTTTTTTTCAGCATCTCCCCCTCATAGTTGTGCAGCAGGTCTGGACGTGCCTCTGAGTAAAGTGCTCATGTAGCTGAACTAGACCTTCAGTGATGACACTCCAAATATGACTTTCACTCACATGCACAATAACTGCTGAGACTCAGGGGCTGTAAATATGTTATGTAGCCACGTGATGCCTTCCAATATGAGCATTGGATCTATTGTGAGAGTTCAGGATTTGGCAAATCCAGTAAGAAGTCACTTTCAAAATGTCTTATCAGTGCACTTGGATCGTGTTTAAAAAAAAATAGTAGCCAACTTAAGGTACCTGTGTATGTAATACTATCGTCTTTGTTCCTTATCCAAAGGGAAAGGCTATGAAATGATTTTTTTTTTTTTTTTGTTCTACAGAATGTATGATGTATAGATCCATTGTCTGCTGTTTTTTAACACGGCCTGGCCACTTTTCACTCTCACTTTCCTTAAAGTGAAGAATAACCAGTTCCATGTGTGAAGTTCTGAGTGATTTATACGAGTAGATTTACCAAATGTTAAATAAATGTGGACATGTGAGTTTATCAGATACTGCAACAGCCAAATTGTCCACTTAAGCCTACTCGTTACACAACGAGATCAGCGTTCAGGGTTTGTGGTGTCTTGGGGGTTTTTCCTTTTTCTTTTTGTGAAGCTGCCAACATCGATGGAAACATTTCAGCTTTTTCAACTGCCATCTTCAAGAAAACTTACATTATCATCACGAACATAGCGCCTTAACAGCTCATGTATATGTCACAGAGTAGACTTTCTTTCCTAATTGGATTTGGATTTAGCCAAAGGTTAAGAAGTCTTTTAAGAACATGCTTTACATGTTTTACTTTTAAGGGCTTCCTGGTTGTAATAATTAATGTTCTGTGGCGTAACCTCAGTCTGAATCAGAACTGTCATCACTTGTGATCTGGCAGGTGGTGAAACGATGTTTCCTGAAGAGAAGCACTTGGTTCTGTGTTTATGCTCACCAACCAGTTTTGCTTCAGTGGAAAAATCCAGTTGTGACCACAGTGTACAATTTAATATTTCTTGTTTTCAATCTAATTTGTATAACTTTTTGGTCCATTAAATCCAGCAAACTTACCAACACTTACTTTATTGAGTGTTTAATGCCTTTTGCTTTGTTTCACATTCTGGGTATTGCTAGAAGACCTGGCAGTGCTGTCGACCTGACCAGGCTCTACAGAGCTGGTCATGTCTAAGGTTCATATTCCTGGTGCTGCAACAGTGACCCGTCACCCAAGATCCCGTCACAGCTGAAATATGGATGCAGGGAGCCTAGTCCTTCCACCTGCCTGTGAAACCAAGCAGTTGATGGGTACGTGTTGTATGGATCCGCTTGCTGGAGATGTTGGAGAGCTTGTACATGTGACAGGATATCTTGAGAGGCTGTCTAGCTGGACGAGTCTGTTCTAAGCAAAGGGACAACTACATAAACTAGTTCACATTCACTCACCAAGTTTCTTTTATCTGGCTGATCTTCTGTTTGTTTATAATCTTATCCGAGTGCATTTTTGGCTTTAAAACCATCCTCTTAAGTGTTATAGCGTCCCCGTACACAGGGTCGTAACAGTACAGTACTGCGTTTTCTATAATTATTTAAATTAAACATGGTGTCATTAAGGATGATATGTAGGTGTTAGCTTTCCACTCACGTATTTAGTGGTATCTTTGGCTTATTGTGAAAATATCCTTCATATTACAGTTGCATAAAAAGTCAATGTCCTGTTTCGTGGAATGTAATGCATGGGTTAGGTTGGGCATACCTGCACGTCGCCTGTTTTCTTATGATACCAATCAATGGTTCAGTTGGTCAGTGTAAATGGCATTC
The DNA here is from genome assembly GCA_034779995.1 of Parotocinclus haroldoi. NCBI lineage: Eukaryota > Metazoa > Chordata > Actinopteri > Siluriformes > Loricariidae > Parotocinclus > Parotocinclus haroldoi. Next base: position 38,436 of record JAUZST010078246.1, on the reverse strand, counting down.
ATACAGAATGCTAACTGGCCATTTTACTGTTGGGGCGCTCCAACAGATGTATGGATACGTTATATTTTGTTAGAGACATTAATGTTTAAATCATATGCTGTGGTATTGTAAATCACTGTTTTGGCCATATTTGAGTACTGGAATTCCCAAGCTGTTTCTAATAGTGTTTAGGCCATATGTATCACGTATGTAAACAGGATGTACATGGCATAAACACAACATGGAGTAGCGAATCAGGAGATGTAGAAGTGTTCCAAACACAAGTTATATGGTGTGAATGCCAGGTTATTTGCCAATGAATGGCAGTCAGCTGCTACAAATGAGCTCTGACACTGTAAAAAAAACATTAATATGTAACATTTTAGAGCAGCTGGCTGTTGGTCCACAAAAATCCCAAGAAGCATCGAGTCCTATTCTAATGTTTGTGCACTGAGAGTATAAATATATTCGTTTGTGCTGAATTTAATGTGTGAATAAATTTGTCATAAGGTAGTGTATTAACATATGAACTTCCTGCCCACTTTTTCTGATGTACACCTGTTACAAACTGCTCATTAACGCAATCAGCATGGCAGCAGTTAAGAGCCTTAAGACATGTAAATATGATCATGACAACCAGCTGATGTTCAAACTGAAAATTGGAAAAGTGAGTTAAGTAACTGAACATGGTATTGGTTGGTTGGTGTTAAATGGGCTTGAGTTTTCCAGAAACCGCTTTAATTTTCACAGTCAGCCATCTCTTGGGTTTACAGAGAAAGGGTCAGAAAAATAAACTATCCAGCAAGTGGCAATTCTATGGGTAAAAACGCCTTGTTGAGGTCAGAGGGGAATGGCCTGACTGGTTTGAACTGACAGAAAGGCAACAGTAACTCACATCGTTCATCACAACCAAGCTATGCAGAAGAACATCTCTGAATGCACAACATCTCAATGCCTGGGTGCCACTGCTGAGAAGGACTGGGACATGAGGCTACAATTCATATAGGTTTACCAAAACTGGACAGTCAATTGGAAAAATGTTGCCTGGTTTGTTGAGTTTCAATTTGTGAAAAAGCATTTGAATAGGGTCAGAATTTGGCATACACAACACGTTGACAGCATCCTGCCTTGTATCAATAGTTCATGCAGCTGGTGATGGTTGAGGATATTTTCATGGCACAATTTGGATACCTTAACACCAATTTAATGAAATTTTCTAACTTTGTTCAAATGCTACAACCTAAATGAGTATTCTTTCTGATCGTGTCCATTCCTGTATGCCCACATTGGATCACCTTCTATGCACCAGATCACAGCTCAAATCATCTCATCAATCATTTACACAGATACGAAGATGGATGCATGAAAAATGTTGAGAGGTTTGAAAAGTCACCGTGTACTTAAGTGTGGAATGATCTACATCTGACTTGGATTAAGGCCTAAAATGTTAAACTGAGACTTTACAGCCTAAATTGAAAATAAGCAATTACTGTAAAACATAAATCAGACATCAGGGGTGTACTTTGTGTACTTCGGGTGCGTCAGGAAGGGCATCCGGAGTAAAACTTGTGCCAAAACTGTCATGCGGATCGGTTGAGGCCCAGGTTAACTACAACCACCTGGAAATTGGACTCATGGACGTAGTGAAGGTGGACATGGAGATGGTTGGTGTAACAGCAAAGGAGGCAGGGATAGGGCAAGATGGAGGCAGATGATCTGCTGTGGCGACCCCTAAAGTGAGCAGCTGAAAGAAGATTTTCTTAAACAGGAGGTTAGAGGTTACACGTTCTTGAGCAAAAAGGCTGGTCTTTTTTATTTATAAAACAAACAAAACATGGAAAATGAAGTTTAAACATGACTGAAAATGGATTGTTTTGCGTAGGAGAGAGCGTAATGCCGGGACTTTTATTTTGACATCGGCCACAGCAGCATTGCTGTTAGAACAGTTTGCGTGATGTTTGGACGTATATTCTGAAACACATACTATAACAAACACATATTCATATTTACATTATATTAATATACAGGCTATATGTTTTTTACTTCTAGGTTCATTTATCCTGTGTGTATGACAGGAACTACTTTGTTTTGACAGCTCTGTTTGTCTCTCCGTGTCTGGTCATGAACTGTTGGTCTGTACCGTGGACAGATTAGTTAGCAGATTATAAACAATACGCGGCTGTAGATCAGAACTGAGGTAAGACCTTTTGGGGAATCTTTAGACTTTTCACTACGTGGGCGGGAACCCGGCATCAAGTAGTAGGATATTACCTATAGTCTATATAATATTGGCCTATATAAATATCACGCAAATGAAAGTTCACTTTGAGCGGAACAGTAAAGAGAAAAGAACTTTTCAAAGGCAGTTTCTGAAATGGTCACCTAACTGAAGATACCGCCAAGGTTCCGGCCTATTAAATGTTAAGAGCAATTTCTTATTACTACAGGTATGTGCAGCATTACGTCCGTTCACATCATGGTCCGACATTATTATTCTTATAATTAAGCCAATTAACCTGCTCAACGAACATATTACCTTACCAGATACATAAATCCCATCTCTGGGTGCTACCACGTGTGTTTGGATGTTTATATACACTGCCCACAAAAAATGCCCTAGTAGAGGCAGTGCTGACATCACGTCATGGTTTCAAGTGTGCACAAAATGGGAAGTTTCTAAACGGAAAACATATGGGCAAAAAATCTGCTAATGGAAAATGCAAAACAACACAACTTAAAAAAAGGAACTTAATATATTGTTTTTCATTAGTGAAATCCATGACACAAACAATTCATGCTGTCATAAATTCCCCAAATAAGATTAACAACAAACTCATTCTAATTTATTGGCCATATAATTAACTAATTTTATATAATTTATGAGCCATATTTTTTCATCTGATCAACCAGGTAAAATGTGCAATTATTAAAGTTACTTTGTTTGAGGTGTGCAACTTTTCATGTCTGTTATTTGTTTATTTTCTACAATGTTAAAAGCTGTGTGAACATATTCGAAGTCGAAGTGTCATGACTCAATAAAACGTTGGGTATTGTGTTTTTTAATTATATATATATATATCAGTTATTTTTGACCATGTATGTGGTCCATACCGCTTATATAACTAACAAAGATTTAGATTTTGAACCCTTCTAGTCATCGTACAAAATGATTTTAAATGCTTATCTCCCCCAGATGCAGCTGATTGAACATTCTGTGGAGAAACTACGTTCAGCTCTCCACTCTAATCATAAAGATCTAATAGAGGCTTATGGACAGTACAGCAGAGAGGAAAAGAGGTTTCTTGAAGAGGGTCTGCTCCGTGGTAGTCCTCTCTTCACTCCCATCACCATTCATTCTGATTCTGATTGGATTCCATCTCACCCTGAGGCTCCTCAGGACTTCCAGAGCTTCTACAGCAACCCATATCGCTGCTCACCAAACACTGGTCATAAGACCATTTATATTCAGACTATTGGTAAGTCCGGACATGGTGAATAATCATGTGCATGGTCAGTGTGATTTGTTATGCTGTATTGAGACTTATTTATGTGATCCACAGGATCCTTTGGAGAAGGGCCTGTGATTACTGAGCTGTATCTTGAGTGGTTGAGGGAATACTGCGAGGCGTTTTACTACGGTCTAGTGGTCAAGCTCTTGCCTGTTGTGTCTGTCGAGTCCACAGGCTGCACCTTTCGTGTCAACAGCAACACACACAACCTTCAGATTCATGCTGGTGAGTATTATATACTTATGATATTATAGTATTATGTCTTGTCTGCTAGCATGGGGACATGGCGATATTGAGTTAGGCACTTCTACCCAGTGTCCCATAGAGGGCAGCCAGCTTTCATTTGAGTGGACAGTTGTTTTTCTCTCAATTCTCAATTCTTTCATTAGGAGATCTCATGGAATTTCTTAAAAAGAAGAAGCCAAACGATGCATTTTGCATTGTGGGAATCACCATGATTGATTTGTATCCAAAGGACTCGTGGAATTTTGTTTTTGGTCAAGCATCACTTACTGAAGGTAATATTTTATGGACTTGTTCTGATCAGCAGTTGAAATCCAGAACTATTTATAGCTTACAATTGATTCAGAAAGTATGGGATCTCCCAGATCTTATTTTTAGCACCAGTTTAATCTGGTCAGGGTCTGGGAAAGTGGGAATAAGGGGTTTAGAGACTATTTGGATATTTGGATGAAGACACCCTGGACAGGACACCAGTCCATCGCAATGTTTTTCACTGTGCTAGTCTGGCATGATCCCGGATTTCAGCAGCTGGCTTTTACAATCCCTAATCATAAAAAGTTAGGATGGTATGGAAACTACAAATATATTTTTTGTAATGCAGCATTTCTTACATTTACTTCGACTTTTATTTTATTGCAGGCAGTCTGGTAAACTTTATTTATTTGCTCATAGCTTTACTGCCATTAACAGCCATCCTACATTTCAGGCCTGCGTTGTGTATTGTGGTCGAATGAATCAGAAAAAAATACATCATGAAACCCAATCATGTTTATAATCACTTGTTTACATCACCTGATCACGCTATAAGTTTAGTTTTTTACATAATTACTAGCCATAACTTGTCCCCTGTCTCAACTTTTTGGATTGTGTTTCTGGTTCGAAATGCGGTAATGGATTTTATTTTCTTCCGAATTACCCAGTAGAATAATTGCACTGTACAGTTGTTTCAGTTATTTTCCATTGCATGGGATTCGTCTTTTAACATAGAGAATGTAACATGAGTTGTTGTCAAAAGACAGTACAAATAATAAAACCAATACAATACAACAATACAAAAATTGGTTCCCTAGATACTCAATTACATATTTATACAGAGGAAGGGGGCTTGATAGCAATATAGTTTGACCACTTTTCTCAAAGTTGAGTTCTTGAAGCCTCAAAAAGAATGTATTTATTTCCATTACACGAATTTCGAAATTAATACAACACCAACGGTCACAACTATCACATGCTTCTTGTAATTACCAATGAACTGCATTTCTACATATCCATCCCATCATGCAGGATTTGTCCCAGTTTGATGTTGACATAAAAAACTATAACCACTGTAACTTGGTCTGTAAATCCTCTAGATTAAATCGAAATATCAATAATTGGCACTTCAAGTGACAGCACAGCACTAGTATGAAAAGATTAGCCACAAGGGTATCAGGTTTGCAAGGGGTATAGATAACCACACCTTGCTCCAACAGCTATTTCCCCAAACGAATCCTATTTCCCTTTATCATATAGCATCTCGTTAGCAGTTCGAAATTAGATTGCCTGATGAAGAATGAAATAACAATTGTTGGATCCTCGTTTCTGATTGCTGTTTGAGCTGTTTGAGTTGTTCGTGTTGTTGAATTTATGCTGATTTTAAGTATTGAGCTTTTGTGCTACATAGGAATGGGAGTTTTCAGCTTTGCCAGGTACGATGATGACTTTTACAAACAGAGTGAAGGGTCGCTGATGAAAGGAATAAGGCTGAAACCAGGAGACTACAGCATATTCCATGGCTACTACATTCCGCCTATTAACAGTACTTTGCTTCTCCGGTCATGTAAGGTATAGCAGATATTAATAAAGCTTCTGAATATATGTAACGTATAGGCATGATTCCTCTTATTATTATGATTTTTTTGGTATGCTTGTACAGTAATTGTATTATTACATAAAAGGTTCTACTACATTATATAACATGTAAACTCATGGTCCTGTTGTATCACTGTTTGAAGCCTAGTGATATTCCTTATGAATTAGTTTATGCACTCAGGTCTGACTTTCCCTCTTGTTGTTTTTTCTCACTGGCAGACGTTGACTCATGAGATTGGACACATATTTGGTATCAAGCACTGCCAGTGGCTCCAGTGTGTTATGCAAGGCTCCAACCATTTAGAGGAATCAAATCGTCGGCCACTGGACCTTTGCCCCATCTGCTTGAGGAAACTGCAGTCTGCAATTGGCTTTAAGATAGCAGAGAGGTACAAGGTATGAAGTGTTTATGGAGGTCCATTATTCTAAAATGACACCATGCACGAAACTTGTGCTGCAGATATGGTGCGTTTAGTTCTAACACAAACTGCCTCATTCTGTCCAAGACTACTGGACAAGGCTGTGCAGCACTGTAAGGATTTTCCATTATTTGGTCATCTTTTTTCTGGCCAGTGCCCCATTTAGAAACGTTTTGTGCAATTTGGAGAGTTTTTGGATATGTGTTTAGTTTTTTCCTCATTCTTCATTGTTAGCAAAGAGGCATAGAAAACTTTATAGCACAGCCCGACTGTGGATATAAATCTGGGACTCGAGTCACATGACTTGACTTGAGTAGCAAATTGTAAGAGGTTTTCCTGTATAGATTGTGTCTTGTTTATAAACAAACTTCCTACATTCAGAGCTTACTATGAATATCAATCCATAGTCAGTTTACACCAGAACCCCTTAACTGTGACAGTGTGCATATCTGGAGCAGAGCTCTGTACTTCCTTCCAAAGACCCTTTTGTAAATGACATAAAATCCTAACCTTATATAGTCTGACCCCAGAAATGTTACTCACAGTGTTATGGAAGTCAGATAACGCATGTCTAATGGACCAGATTTCATACTCGGCGGTGTCAAGGAAAGAGGACACTGAATGCCTTGTACGGTTGGCAGATAATATTTTGAAGCTGAACACTGTATAGCCATTCACCAACAGATGGTGCGCTTAAACAACATCTAATATCTAAAACGGAATTGACCTTCTCTTGTTACACAGAGAACCTTTAAATCCAGGCACAGCTCCCATTAGCATAAAGAGTTTTAGCACCTCAGCCATACCAGAGAACTGTCAATCCATACATACCCGAAATAAGCATTGGAGTATAGGGTTATCTGTTTCATACCCTTGGAACTTTGCTGTTGGTTAGAATTTCTATAGAAGATCCTATATTAATGTCCTATATTTCAGCAATGGGTGCAGTGAGTACTAGCATTAACTTACTTTAAATGGATAATGAGACAAAGATGCCGATGTCGGTGCTCTCCCCATTAGTGCAGGCTCTACAATAGTATACTCATTTCAAAGGAGTTGGTTGTGAACATAAATGATCTCTTCATGTGGATGATTTATTACTTTACATTACACTCCCTCTATCAAGTCTCTCTAGATTAAGTGACGTATTAATTGAACTTGGCAAAGTGTTTGGCTATAAAATAATCAACCTTTCTAATAATAAGACGATGCCTAATGATGCATCTGCCTCATCTAAAGCATGCCCTCGACTCCCTTTAAATGTATTTAAACCTGAATCGCACATACAGTACTGTAATCACAACGACCTACACAAGACTAAATGTCTGCCCTGATATCATGGTTAAAGCAGAGCTTCAAACACGGGAATCGTCAAGGCAATTTAGAATAGTGTATTACATTATGTGAGAGACCTCACCATCATGGTGGCAGAGCATTCCCAAATGTTTAGTGCTACTACACTCATTGACAAAAATGAGAGATGTTGGGATCTAATAACATCACTTTGTTTATTTGTGTGTGGCTGTAATGATGATATATGCAAACAATTACAATATTAAAGCAAAAGGATACATTTATTATGGAATACTGAACAATTGAAAGGAGTCTCTTGTACCCTGTAATCCAGAGCTCTTTCCTGGATCCAAGAATAGATATGGTTGGTTATGGGGGTATACCAGTTTCGTATGGTATCCTGAGGCACATTTGCCCACGGGTGTTGCAGCTGCATATATGGATCTTGCACACTTGTTCTCTCTGAGAGCCTTTTCATAGAAAAATGTCTGGGTGCTTTTTTTTTTTCTTTTTCAATGAGCATATTTGGTGGCCAATATTAAAGGGTTGGTATACTGGATGAATAACAAGTCTAATAACCCTGCATGCTTATTGGTGGAAAGCTGTTCCTGTTGCTTTGCGTCCTGACCAGCACTACTCTGCTCCAAACTCCTACTGGAAAAGCCCATCACTTACTGTACTAATAAACAAAAGTACTAATTTTGCATCCAGATGGTGGGCCAATTTGTATTACTATATCATACTATATCAAACTACAAGAACACAATCCAAACTTTTAAGATTTGAAGTAGGTTTGTTTGAAGACAGCAAGAGAGTCCAGTGGAAGTTCATTCCACCACCTGGGTACCAGAACCGAGTAGAGTCTTGATTCGTGTCTTCCTTTAGTCTTGAGTGGTTTGTCCAGTTGAGCCAAACCACATGTCTCAAAGGGTATCAGCTACAGAGTGGGGTTTGATTAAAGCCTTTAAGTAAGAAGGTGCTGGTCTGTTTGGCCTTGCAGAAACCCTGCATCAGGATTTCGACTCGACTGTGATGACACAGGTGACACAGGGTGACTTTTCAAGGATCCTTGTAGTCTCACATTTTGACTGTTCTCCCTACAGCCTGCTGAATCCTTGTTAATTCCTTACAATTAGCCCAGATTTTAGGAAAGGTTATAGGCAGGGTATACAAGATCTGCACAATTTTAGATCTTTAGTCTTTACTAAAGATCTCAAACTGCAAGAGACATGTGGCTCAAAGTTTTCAAAGAATGTACTCATCATCCATTTGTCAATGCTACACCATGCTATTAAAATGGTCTATCAGCTACACTGATGTTAAGTCAGGCTGCCTGGAATTAGACGCGATATAGTTTGGACAGCATGGAGTCCCTGCCTCTGTCGCAACATGTTGGAATTGCACATTGAAATGACCAAAATCAGTGCATAACTGTCCATAGTTCTCGAAGATGAACAAAGAGTATTCACAGCTCGAGAGCAAGGTTACCCCAACAAACATCCACAGAAGGCAATAGTGGTAGAAGATCACAGAATCCTTTCCATGGTAAAGAAAAACCCCTTCACAACCCAAACGAAGAACACTCTCCAGGAAGTAGATGTAGCAGTATCTAAGTCTAATATAAAGAGAAGATTCATTAATGCAGGGTTTACCACAAGGTGCAAGCCATTAATCAGCCTTAAAAATAGAAAGGCCAGATTAGACTTCTGGCACTGACTTGTCTCTGTCTCACACCAGTCTTGAGTCTCGAACTCAGCTCTAACAGTAACTACAACAATATTTGTAGACTTGGGCAATTTCTTTTTCCTCTGGAACCAAAAATAGAAAAAAAAAACCATGTAATATGACCAGGGGTTTCTGAACTTTACATGAGCTTCATAAGCCTTAGTCAGACCACCTATTTGTTGGAAACATTTTGCAAGTGAAATCACATTTACTTTATCCAGTCAGAAGCTTTGTATCACCAACACATAGTGCAGATGAATTCCTTAAGTTTCATGTAATTTTGAAGTGTAAATAATGCATCACTGACCAGTATCAGAACTGCTTTGTTGCAGCTTTGATGACTTCTGTAAATCAAGCTTTTATTCACGAAATTATTCACACTTACTACTACATGATGATACAGTTACACTAGTGGCTAAACTACAGTGCTTTTTATTTCAAAAGTCTCAACGTTGTCACTCCAAATTCAAGGTACAAACTTTGTTTCCAGTGTAATGCATGTGCTGTGTTTTGCAGGCCCTGCTTCAATGGACACATAATGGAACAGGAAGTTCTGTCCAGCATTCAGACAAACCAACAGAAGCTTTCCAAGACTTCAGAATGTGGTTAAGTAAGTGTTTGAGCATACTGGAAGATAAAACATTTTAACTGCCACCTGCCAGTAAGGGTGAGACGTTATCGGATAAATCATGCTTCTCACCCTGCCTCCCTCTGTTTTCTACGATTACGTTTATAGGAGTTGAAATGTAACTATAAAGAACATAATTATTTTTGACTTATCCCAGTAAGGCAACCATTCATTGCTCTTCCAGACACAAACACTTTCCTGTTACAGTTACATTCTCCTTTTTATTCACGTTATTTTATAAACTTGTTCTGTTCTGTTAATGGCCGCTGTCACATTGTGTGTCATATTACATTTAAACAGGTTCACAATTAGGTCATCATGATGACAGGAAAGGAGCAATCACAGGAATAGACCTAGTTGCTTTGAAATGACTATGAATTAACATAAAATATGTAGCATTTCACAGTACTTTTACAACAGTGTGTATTGAAGGGAAGTGTAAAATACACTCAAGACATTCATATGTCATAGAACAAGAACATAATTGGTCTAAAATGTATAAATAAAGCTCAAGTGCTTCGGTAAACATTCAAGAGATAATGGGTGTGCAAATAAGAATAAAATACTTTTAAATCAAAGTACAATTTAAAACAATGAACAAAATTCATTACTGCTGTAGGTGGGTAAGTGGTGTTTTCTTACAGAGTCTGTCTGTTGGATGCGTTGGTTGAATACTACAATCAATAAACATCAGTGACTAATTTTATGTTGTCCCTATTTATTTTATATTGTTTTACCATAATAGAATCTTGAGAGGGGCAGCTTTTATTGGACTCTGATCTATTGTAATGACTGATGATTGTAATCAGTTACTTGATTCACCCCTGTATTATTATATACAGTACATCCTGTATAACACATATATCTAATCTTACAATAACATGGGTATGTACACATGGCTCAAACCAGGCATCGGAATGGGGAAGAAAGGTGATTTAAGAGACTTTGAATGTGGCTTGGTTGTTGGTTGAGTATTTCAGACACTGCTGATCTACTTGGAATCTCGCTGAACCTTGAAGCAGATTCGGCTACAGCGGTAAAAGACCACACAACATGCCACAAAAGTCAACTATGGCTCCCATGTTCACCACAATTGGACAACAGAAGATCATGAAATCGTCCCATTTCTGCTGCACCATTCGGCAGGTAAAGTCAGAATTTGACATAAACAACATGAAAGCATGAATCCATCCTGCCTTGTTTGAGCGGTTCAGGCAGGCGCTGGTGGTGTAATGGTGCGGTGGTATTTCCTGGCACACTTTGATCCCCTTTATACCACTTATTGTTTAATGAGCACAACCTTCCTGAACCCCAACCATCCCTTTATGATCACAGTGTACCATCTACCAATGGCTACTTTCAGAAGGATAATGCATCACGATCAGATTCTTCCAATGTGGTTTTTTTGAACATGTCAGTGAGTTTACTATACTCTAATGGCCTCCCCAGTCACTAGGAAGCCAACAGAGCATCTTTGCTGTAGTGTCAGTACCGACCATTGTGAATCTCTGTGGAATGTTTCCATCTCCTTGTTGAATTAATGCCATGAAGAATTAAGATAGAACTGAAGCCAAAATCAGGTCCAAGCTGGTACTAGCAAGAAGTATCAAATAAATTATATCTTTGCTGACTTAACGTGATTACCAAGGACGTTATTATCTAGCTCTAGACATAAGATAACCGCTCTTAATTAATTGCCAGCTTTTCACTTTTTATTTTTTATTATTTTTAACTACAGTGATATTGCCTGCCCAAAATGAGCTTGCTTGTTTGTAAAATTAATTAAGTAAAGAATCATTAATAATAATAGTGTAGTTGTCTGTGCCTATAATTGAGACGTAATGAGAGCGCTGATCTTAGTTCCTTAGCCTTCTTTGTCAGTTGGTCCCAGTTTAATCAAAATGAGCATCTTTAAATGCTACACTAAAGATTCTGCATGGTTTGCACAAGGCAATAGTGATGATCCATTTCATCATTTCATATTTGACGGCACTTTCAGAACCCAGACCCTGAACATAAAAATATTACCAATATATTTTTCTCTCCTTTAGAATTGTGTTTCTTAAATCCTGATTTAACACATTCAGACATAAAAATCATTCTCACCCTTGGTCCGTGTGTGAATTTACAATAATTCAAATTTATGAACAAATGAACAAGCGTGTCACCTTAGAGAAAATGTCCTCATATGGTGGCACACAATATCTCTACCTGGTTAAGTATATCATATGGAAATGCTTAATTAAAATGGTTACTGGTAGGTTATTGGTGATTGACTGTCTGACTGCCTAAAGTTTTTGACTTAATAATGCACTGTGTGTTTGGCTACATAAACATACATATACAAACAGATAAAATAATGAATGAAAAATAAAAATCCATACATGGAAACAAGCTCTCAGTGTTACTTTGCTCAGTCCTATCTCTTGCTCATTCAGTCACACTTTCACTAATTGTGAAATATTCATCAAATCTTATTCTTCAGTCCTTAATGTGGAATGTGTTATTTGTGTATTTTGATTCAATTTTGATTTTATGTTACACTTAGCAGTGGAAGATGTATTCATTATGTTATTATACTACAGGTATGCAATGTTTAACATCCTCATTACTTTCTACGAAAGGATGTTGACTGAATGGACAGTGACCAGAATCTTAATCTCCAGACTTAATCTCTTTAAGGCAGATATATTATATTTGCTAGGAGGTTATCCTTGATTTGATGACCATTTCCCATAACAGTAGAAGTGGAAGGTTTTATGCTCGTCCACTTTCTTTACGGTCAGTTATCAAGCATCAACAGATTCACTGGTCATTCAAAGTTAATCTGTGGCTTTTTTTCAGGATTGACCTTGATTGAGCGCTTGAAAAAATGTCCAACTCAAGAAATTCCTTAGTCATTACTTGATCCTGACTCACATGTCCAGCATCATGGCTGATCTGGCAAACTCTCAGAGTCTTTCTTTTTCCACAGAAACCCTATCTTAGCTGGACGTACCAGCCCGAGGAAAAGTGCCCCAATCCCTGTTCCTACAGCACATGAGTAGAATGCTGAGCTGTAGTCTTGTGTGATATCCACCAAAACACCTGTAACATATTTGGAACAAAACAGCCACAATCATAATTCACAATATTAAAATACATTCCGTTGAATCAAATGACAAATTAAAAGGTATACCTCCTAATGGTGGCCCAGCAAGCCCTGCAAAACTCTGGATGCAGACGTAGACGCCAACAGCCAAGGGCATTCTCTTGATGCCAACCACATCTTCCTCAGCCAGCATAGGAATATGTGTAGATGCGATATTGCCTAGCAGGAAGCCATACAGTACACTGCAAACTGCTAGTCCCCAAAAACCACGTACTACTGTGAAGAGCACCAGTGCTAGGCACATCAAAATCACACATCCAAGGAGGACAAATATCTTCCTAATTCGTCCCCAGCTCAGTATCCAGCCAATAGAGAGACGTCCAAATATCTCCGCCACAGCCATTATTGACAACATATAGGCTGCTGTTTGTCTTTCAGTACCCATACTGGCACTGAGCTCCACCACATACAGCTGTGGGGCAAAGAAACCCAGTGTGGCAAAAAGGCCAAAGGCAGCGTAACATAAGAAGCTACCTTCCTTCAATACTGTTAGGTCCAGGAGTTTACTTCTGCCTTGCTGGTCTGTATCTTGTAGGTTTTGAGGATTCCTAGCAGGCTCTCTCTCTTTTTGCTGTTCCCTGGTTTCTTGTTCTGGCATCTGGAGCAACTGTACCTCTGTATCTCCTGAGTTCAGAGAACCTTTGAGATCAGATTCAGTCTCAGAGTTTATCATTTCTTGCTTCCTGGATCTCAGAGGTTGGGTAATATTTATTGTCGTATTGGGCTTGATTACAAAGGGACGAAGCAGAGCTCCACAGATAATGGTGGTACTCTGTAATATTCCAAGCACCACCAATGTGTATCTCCAGCCAATCTGTGTCTTAATTGCCGTTAATGCTGTGAACAACAAGGATGATATTCAATAGACAATATCAGTTACAAGTCACGTGATCTTAATGACCCCAGAATAACAAAAGATATGTATTGTATATGTGTAAACTACACACATGCAGAGGTGCCTGAGTTTTTGTGAACACTTTGGAATTTTCTAGATTTCTGCACAAATATAACCTAAAAACATCATATGCTCACCAAAGTCCTACAAGTAAATAGAGCCCAGTTAAAGAAATAAGGCAAAACTATTGTACGTGATTATTTATATTCCTTGATAAAAATAGATCCATATAATTTTGTCATTCGCACGCATTTAATATTGGATCATTTCCCCATATAAATGAATAGTATAATTTAATTCATATTTTTCTCTCATTTTCCGTTCATCGCTTGTGTGAAACCCTGTTGTTGTTGTTGTTGTTTTAGGACATGTTTATGTAAAAAAGAGTTCAAGCACCAGGTATGTGTATAGCTCTCACAGTAAATAAATTGTAAGTAATAGTGGCATAGACATGCAACATGACTTTTCTGACCTGGGGCAAATGCAAATATTGCAAACGATTCCCCAGTCGATGCCATGGCAGTCACCAGGGATCTACGTCTACTGAAATACTGGGACAAGATTGTGACAGTCGGGAGAAATGTCAAACAGTATCCCAGTCCTACAAAAACACAAATACAGAAAGTAATGATATAGTTTGTCTTTCAGTTGTGACAAATATCTGATACCAAATATAGTATAGTACATGGTGTCACAACAGTAAGGAAACACACGTAAAAAATGAAAATGGTTTGGCAGACCATGTTCCAATTTTACACACAAGCAAGGGGGAACCTGTTAGGCCAGGTCACCAACATGGCAGCCATCTTGAATGCCAAATTAATTTTTTTCATATGGTCGGCTGTGAGACGCATAAAACCGGTGGAACATTTAACCAAAAAACAGTGGTGTGCTTCATTTTATCATAACATCATCCATTCCCATGTTCAAACAGTGAAGTTTCTTGCGCACAGATGACAAGGAAGAGGTTGCTGAGAACCTGGTTGTCATTAGGCTGAACGGTGAACAATCAAAAACCGCTTTGGATGTGGCAACAGCAACCTCTGTTCTACACAGTAGGATTCATAAACTGCCTCTGGAATGTGGGGTTAGCCAGATTTTGTCTACCCTGAAATGGTACCCTTAGAAGACAATGGGTTATACAGCAAATTCAGATACAGCAAACCATTGTTCCTCTCAGGTGTTGATCAGCTGGGAAGAAATTTTTGTTGTGAATGATGAGGTCAACGAACTCAATATTGTTCAGATACAAACCCCCATTGGACTGATCCATCTAACAAAGTTGCCTCATCTAAAGGCATGGTGTGGTGTGATGTACGAGCTACATAAAGTGTTGAGCCATTCTTCATTGATGAAACTTTAAGAGTAGATAGTTACACAAGGTTGTTTGATGAAGATGTGTTTCCTCCATTGTTGTCAGAATATTTCCTGATTTCTTCCAACAAGAAGGTGCCCTGCCTCATTCCATACACCTTCTTAGAGATATGCAGTCTCCCCAAAACTGCTCGTCCAATCAAGTAGCCACCACATTCTCCTGAATTAAACCCTTTGGATTTCTGTATGTTGGGTCACATCATGGCTCTTGTTTACTCTGTAAAGATACAGAATGTTGTTCATATTAAAGACAGAATTGTTGATGCTTGTGCTAGCATTCAGCGAGGTGTTTCATCACATTTAATCAAGAAAGGAAGAAAATGGGTACGCTTAGAAAGTCAAACAAGGTGGACCTTAATAGCATTCTCATTTTATATTGGTGTTTCCTTACTTTTGAGACACTTTGCATTTTAAACTGTATACTATAGACTATATGATACAAATCACTTGTTATTTTTACAACAACACAAACCCCCAATTCACACTTATTAATGTGTTTAAAAACATACTGTCTGTGGATGAAAACAGTAGCATATACATAATATAACATTTAACAGTGAAACAAAGGACCATGACTACCAGTGACTATCCCAGTGGTGATGTAAATCTGACTGACGTAGCTGGTGAATGCAGTGCTGATTGTTCCCAGGGAAATGAGGAATCCTCCAAACATCACCACCGGCTGGAAGCCAAATTGGTTACACAGCACACTTGAAAGTGGTGCTGTGTAAATATTTAGATAAAAAAAGGTTTCAGTGATTATGCAAACATCAAATGCAGTTTTATTTCCAAAGCTGAGGTTTGTAAATTTGTCTCCTACCTGTAAAAGTCATAACAAACACGCATATGGAGATTATCCATGAAATCCGACTGTTGCTCTCATTAAACTCATACATCAGATCATTCAGGAAGATTCCAAAGCTTTTAATGACTCCATATGTGAAAACTTCCACAACAAAAAAAGCCACAGCCACAATCCAACCCCAACCTCCATCTGGGACCTCAGAATATACGTTAGGTCCCAGGCAACCATTTGATCTGAAGATCCACCATGCCATGTTCACTTACACCTAAAAAGATTAAAGGTTATACTGTTCATGATGAGTGTCTACAGTAGCATACCTATGTGAAAATCACATCATAGATTTAGGGTTTTGATCTTTTTACAGTAACAAAAATAATTTGAACCTTTGTATCAGTCTATCAGTGTAGATGGCTCGGTCACTAAGGCTCTGGTCTAGTAATCACAAGGTTGTTGTGAGTTGACATTCTAGCATAGCTGCCACTGTTGAGCATTGTGCTGGTATGAGTGGTTCAGACACTGGACTGAAAATAGTCCCTCTGCCAAAAATGTCCAGTCACCAACGTCCTGTAGGCATCATTCTGTGAGCATTGATGAATGAATAGAGGATGAATAACACAAACTGTTCAACTACAAATGAGCTACTGTCTTTACATCTGACTTTACATCCACAATTTGGAGCAATATGGTAGGTGGAGTGCACAATGAGTGAACACAATGTTTGGAAACTCCAGCAGCACTGCTGTATCTGATCCACTCATACCAGCAAAACCCACACTAACACACCAACAAGTCAATGTTGCTTTGGTGCTTAGTAGGACTTACACAAGATGTTGCAAAACGGCCCTTGAGATTCTGCTATATTTTGTAATGATTACACCATGAAATCCCTACACATTTCAGGTGCACATTCATCCATTTCCTGTTCTACCACATTCCAAATGAGTTCTATTGGATTCGGATCCAGTGACTGTGAAGGTCCCTGAAGAACACTGCGCTCATTGTCATGTGAAAACATTACCCTCACTATTACAGCACCTTACCACATTACATTAACCTGGACTGCTGACCTAAGGCAGGCTGGATCCATGGATTCATGATGTTGGTGCTCAACTCTCTAGTTGGCTCTACCAACTGATTTCTGTACCATTTGCTCAGCAGAAATCTGACAGGGCTATGTTTTTTCATGTCTGGTTTGAGTGTTTCTGTGATCACTGCAGCCTCAGCTTACCTTTATAGGCTGACACTGGCTGTTATTCAGAACTTACATATTACTTACATATACTGTTGTAGCCGTTTGACTCAAGGTGTGATTCGTTTTGTACTCTGAAACACTTATCTCCTCTCCACAATTGTACAGCGTGGATTGAACCAGTCTGGCCATTCTTTATTGACCTCTCGGATGAGCAAGCAGAACCTTCTGCAGAACCACCACTCACTACATGTTTTATTCCTTTTTGCACTACTATATGGCAAGTGTGAAAATCCCTAAAGATAAGCTGGTAAAGAAACACTCGAACCACCACATCTGGCACTAACGATCCCTCTCTGATAGTTGACGTGAACATTAATTGTTAATTAGTTTGTTATTATTAATTATTTAATCAATCGTTACAAACACTCGATTTCACGATTAAATAAATTGCACAAAACTAGTTAGGTTTTATTATCACGTGACTACAAGTGCCTCAGCGATTTCCTTCCGTATTAAATGACGTGGTTAACAGAGGCAGATCCAGTACTCGGCGCTGGAGAGAGGATATGTTGTGTTGAGGAGAAGTGTATACTTTTAGGTGAGCAGTATAAGTAATTGATATGTATTATATTTTGGCGGCGTATAAAGCTGCGTTTTAGTTACTGATTCGGCCTATTATGTAGTATCTAAGGAATTCTCATACAACTGCAGCGAGCCGTTCAGACAAGGCAAGCGTAAAAGCTGCGCATAGATCTCCAAACCATATGTTGTTGGCATTTGTACATACATGCATGCAGTTTGTAGATCAGCTAATCATGCACGCGCTACTGTGAATAAAACTGTGATTTATTTTCAACCGTGGTACAGTGTAATGCAGTCTATACCAATTCTGGAAAAATGTGTAATTTAATATTTAAGGATGTTTCAATAACATTAGAATTAATTTGTGCACTTGGTACTAGGATTTAAGCTTGTTTTTGCCTCGCTGTAGCCACACTTTAATACAGTGGGATTTAATACGGTTAATTGCGAAGGATTATGGGGGGATTAGGCTATAGGGGAAAATCTGCTAATTAAAGCCCAAATCACACCATCTAATTCAACTCTGATAATAAATAAACAGCTTAATCAAGAATATATTCTTACTTATCCAAAATGTGTTGTTAACTACAAGGACCTTGCTTTGCATGTAACTGGTATGTTACACTGGTCATGCTGGTCGTCTGCTGGTTTAACTTATTGTCAGCAATACTGATCGTATTAAACAAGAACATTGAATAATAACCAATGCTAAATCTAATTTACATATTTCAAATAAAATATCACGTTTACAATTAAAAAAACATGGACAAATAGATGTACCTACCTGTTTTCCAGGCTAATTCAAAAGTGTCCTGTCAATGAAATGTTCTCTTAGGCAAGAGTGCATGTTGTGTGTGGAACTTGCCCAGTAGGAGGTTACAGCTGTGTGGATTCTTAAGATTGGGTTACACTCCCTACTGTTTGAAAACTCTTAACCTTCACTCTTATGAACTCTTAACTGCTAGTCAAATCTGTACCCTTGCTGTAGAACTGATGCATTTAGTATTTTTTTGGTTTGTTTCCCAGTTATTTAATAACCACTGAACATTTATTTAGTTTTCACGTAGCCAAGTGAGTGAACCAACTATTTCCCTGTACATTAGTAGGACTTTATAAAGAAGAAAGGTCTTTTAGCTGTTCATCTAAATGGATTTGATTGGAGATGAGCCAGGTGTCATTAGAAATACTGTTATTTATGTTATAATTCTGTTATTTGTGTTATAATCTGTTATATTTTTAAAATCCAGTCGAAACCTCCCTGTTAAGCGGCATGTAACTGCATTTTCAAAACCATTTCTCTCTGTTTTGTAGACTTTGGATTCAGAAATGGCAAGAGCTGGGGTTTGCATGCTGATTTTCCTCTTCTCCCTGCCCTCAGGACTGCACTACATTGACTGTCATCTTGAAAAGATGAAAGAAAGGCCAAATTTGATCATAATCCTGGCAGATGATGTTGGTTGGGGTGACCTTTGGACAGATCCGTTTGACAACACAACGCCGTGGCTTAATTTGTTAAGGCTAGAGGGCAAAAGGTACAGTGCAACGTGTATAAAACTATGGTTTCATTTTTGCTTAGAGGACTAACAGTTGTGTATGCTTACCTGAGCACTGCATAACATGACCTAGCTTTTACATTGCATTGTGATGCGGACAGTGTATCGTGTAGCGTTGGGGTTGTGTGTTGTTTTTTCAGGTTTACAGACTTCCACTCCCCTGCCTCAACATGCTCACCTTCGCGCGCTGCACTGCTGACCGGTAGACACGGCTTACGCAACGGAGTCACTCACAATTTTGCAAAGGGTTCTGTGGCAGGGCTACCACTGAACGAGACAACATTTGCTCAGCTCCTACATGATGCTGGCTATTACACTGCCATGATCGGTGAATTGATTTAAAAACATTGTTCAGTACAACGTGCTAATTAGCATTCAAATGGTTTGCAGGGAGAGGGTTTAGAGAGGCTTGATGCAGTGATTAGCTCCTGATTAATGCATGCCTTGCTTTCACCACAGCAACTCAAGAGGTGTCTCAACTGTGGATGATGTGCAAAAACAACAGCAGAAAAGTAATATATTGTTTTGTAATGCGATGAGCTGTAGGTCAGTTGATGCCTCTTAATTGCTCTGGTTATAAGGAAAATTAATATCCATATATGTTTTATAGACAAATGAGCCAAAACTTTATGAACACTCACAGAGCAAATAACAAAAAAAAGGTTGATTATTTCTTTATAACAGTCAGTTATGGTAGATGCCACGTGGATGCAGGAGAAATGGGCAGAAAGACTCTGAAAATGATCAAGGCTTTATGCTGGTTATGGGTTTTCTTTTGTTGTAAAATACTACATAAATAATTAGGAATGTGACACATTTATGTCTCAGTTTTCGATGCTAGCTATGGACTCAAACAGTCAAACATTAAATGTTGACTTAAGAAAAGAGATTACTTTCTGCAGTGCCCTAGGGGTGGGCAATATGAGTGAAAATTCACATCACAATATTTTCCAGCATCACTACAATAACGATATGATATCATGATATATGAAAAATAAATTAGTTAGATGACACTTTATTTACTATATATAATCTTAAATATTAATAGGTTTTAAATGTCATTCAAAAGTAACCGTAACAAACGGTTGTACCATAAATATGGTTTTCTTTTATTTTGGTAAAAATATTTTGAGATTCTCCACTCTGCCTTTTGATTCCGTACTCCACTGGAATTTAATTCATCATAATTAATAGAAAACTGCTCATTCTTGTTGAACAATCAAATTGAAGTGGCAAATCACGTTTACAATGGTATTATTACAAATGACATGCATCAGATATTTTACATTTTTCTGTCTGTGACTTTTCCTGCTCAAACATGTCTGATTCATTTGCCTAGCACCATCCCTGTTGCAATGAAAGGGACATGCCCCCCAGTTTGGAAACCCATGTTCTATGGTATAATCATAAGGGCTTTATTAGTGTATATGAACAGCCATCTCGAAACACTTGCTTTGATTGCTATGGTACTATATTATACTGTATTAATATACTCTACAGGAAAATGGCATCTTGGACACAATGGTCTCTACCACCCAATCTACAGAGTTAAGTGTCCTTACTATTGCATATGCAATCTGCGTATTTTCACATAGAAATGAATGTGGTGCAACGTTTGCATTAACACTTGTAAGGTAGTTCATGATCTTCAACTGCTTCTTTTTGTTTTTGTACACCACAGGTTTCGATTATTACATGGGTATCCCATATAGTAATGACATGGGCTGCACTGACAAGCCTGGCTATGATATTCCTAGATGCCCCCCATGTGAACAAAGTAATCAAAGCAGGTGAGCTCAGACATGTCACTGTTAGCATTATGCGTCCAGGTTTGAGATTCAGATCCATTTTGAACTCTTTAATGAAAATAATGAACTCTCACTCAGCAGGCAGCATGGGGGATGTGACACTAAAGTAGCATTACCTCTCTTTGAAAACCAGAGTATAGTTGAACAACCCCTTGATCTATGGGAGCTTACAGGGAGATATGCGAAAGCAGCAACCAGTCAGATTCTTACTGCTAGGTAAGTATCATCTAAATAAATGAAACGGAGAATACTGACAATATACCTGTGAGACTTTGTGATTAGAGAGGTACAAATTATTGGGATATTAGTTCCTAAAGTTTCTTGTTGTTCAACTATATGTTGTCCACAAATGTCTGATGTAACTATAAATTAATCATGTTTAATATCAAATCCTTGTAGCCAGATATCAAAAATGTTTCCAAATGCATGTTCACTGGAAATTGAGTTTTAATTATTGAAGCAAATGTTTGTGTCAGAAGAAGCAGAAGGACTTTAACCGGTTAGTATGACTTGCCGATTCTGCAAACAGTCCTGTTTAAATTAACTGGCCAAACACTGCGCTGTCACATTGACCTCTGACATAGTCCATGGATAGATCACAAGTTAGTAGTGTATTCATAGTCTAGCGTCTCCTGTTTCACATTACTGTATGCTGCGCTCTATACTTCAAGCTTAATCTCAACAATACCAATACTATTGCTAATAAGTTAGAAACTATAATCATCTGATTATCCTTCACACATCATAACTACCAGAGTTGATGCTCTAGAATCCTAGCAGGCATGGAAATATTGATGTAGAATATCTCATTTTGGAGTTTGTATATATAATACTAAGTCAGAATATAAACGTAACCATTTTAGTTTAGTCATAAAGATCCGAAATGTGGGAATATGTGCTATTTTTTAGTTATATTTGTCCTTTTTATGGTTTCCCTCTATGTGCTGGCTGGTGTCTTCTCTGTAGTGCTATAATTAATTCAGTAATTCAACACTTTGGTGTCTCTATAGGAACAGGGGGCAGCCTTTTCTGCTCTATGTGGCTCTGGCTCATATGCATGTACCTCTATTCCATTATCGCTCCATAAATGTCACAGCAAAGCATGCCTACTCGGCCAGTCTCAGAGATATGGACAGTTTGGTGGGGAGTATAAAACTCGCAACTGAAGAGTTTGGTCTGGAGAACACACTCATATGGTTTACTGGTGGGTCATTTATTAATAGAAGTGAATTATGTCCTGAGGATATATAAGTAGTGATGGCACTTTGTATTAATGTTTCAATGCTGCTAAACATTTTAAAAGCATTTCAGGATGATCTAAAGTCTGAATAAATGTTTGTCAGGTGATAACGGCCCATGGGAAGTGAAATGCCAGTATGCAGGGAGTCCTGGACCTTTTGCAGGGAAGTGGCAGACCAGCAGAGGTAATGAGCAAAAGCACTAGTGTATCGTGTTTCTCTATAATGAAGATTACTATCACTACCTTTATCCGAATTCCCACTATTCCATATGGAATACACTGAACCCCACGTCCCAAACCAATACCCTGCTATAACAACTGCATTATTAGGAAAGCCTGCACTCATGAAGAATACTTTGGCAAATGCTTGTCAAGCACTACAACAATATTACGATATTTCACAAAAGTGAGTACACCCCTCACATTTTTGTAACTATTTTATTAGATCTTTTCACGAGGCAACACTGAAGATATGACACTTTGATGCAAAGTCCGTCTACAGCTTGTATAACAGTGTAAATTTGCTGTGCCCTCAAAATAACTCAACAGCCATTAATGTCTAGACCCCTGTCAACGAAAATAAGTACACGCCTAAGTGAAAATTGTGCAGCTTTGGCGAGGCCTGTTCTGAGGGGAACCTGTCCACCCCAGCTCGTTTTCAATGAAAATCAGTGTTGCCGATCCTCTCTTAGCCTAGGTTATCTTTATGTAGCGCCACAATTCGTTTTTCAGATCCTCACAGAGGTATTTGCCATGAGGTACCACGTTGAACTTCCAGTGACCAGTTTGAGAGAGTGTGAGAGCAATAACACCAAATTTAACACACCTGCTCCCATTCACGCCTGAGACACTGTAAGACTAACAAATTACATGATACTGGGGAGGGAAAGCCATTTTGACTTAGGGCTGTACTCACTTTTGTTGCCAGTGGTTTAGACATTAATGACTGTGTGTTGTTATTTTAAGGGCACAGCAAATGTACACTGTTATACAAGCTGTAGACTGACTACTTTACATTGTATCAAAGTGTCATATCTTCAGTGTTCTACCACGAAAAGATATATAATAAGATATAATAAAATGTGAGGGGTGTACATACTTTTGTGAGATACTGTACATCATCCAACGTAAAATGTTACTGTGCAAAAAATATCCTTATGTTAACTAGACTTCACTGGACTTGAAGGCATCTGGGATGGACCATCATGTATTGTGGTCATCTGAGTCCGTATTCTTTTGGAAGAAATGGATGTTGTGTGCTCTTGATCTAAGTAAACAGTTCGCAGGGTCGCTGGACTTCTTGCTGGAAAGTGGCAGAGGTAATAGAAAAACACATATATTTACTATTTGTTTACTATTACCCCACTTTCCAAACCAATAAGCTATTATAACAACTGCATATCAGGAAAGCACTAATTAGGAACACCTGTAGTAGTGTGGTGTGCCATATCGTATCGTTCTCGATTATACCCGTATCGTTTTTCTGTATAATTTAATTGTATGTTGTTGAAATATATCGTTATCGCAAAAGGACCCTAAAATATCGTGAGAATATTTTGGGGTGATATTGTCCACCCCCAAGCATTCATACAGTTATCTATGGCAGTGTTTCTCAGTCCTGGTCCTGAAACCCAAATGCTCTGCACATTTCAAAACACCTGATGTAATTACTAAAATGATTAACAGTCCCATTACTGAGTTCAAGTGGACTAAGAACCATTGTCTAAGGCATTATCGAGGCAGCCGTGCAGTAGCATAAAATAAGGCAGATAAGAGCCAGTATCTTCACTTCACATCAACCACTTGAATGGTGGAAAATGGGATTCTGTGATTTTGACCTTGGGATCAGTGCCGGTTCCAAAGGGGCTGATTTGAGTATTTGAGCTGAATTGCTCTAATTTCCAAGTAATCTGAATATTAGAATGGGAATGGTGTAATAGGATTTAAGGGGAGAATGACTGTGCCATAAGAGGTGTGTTCCAGAGCTCACACAGAACTGTATCCGATATCGGTGAGTGATGAGGACCAGCAGTGTATGTGTGATATGCTTACTTGTTATACCTGCTAGTCACATGTGCTTGCTGAATATGTCTTGAGTACTTGTTTATCTTTTCTGTTCTTGTTTCTTACAAGGTGCTGACCCCACTTCCAAGGTTAGGCTGTGGGGCCCACAGCTTACCCAGTGGGGGCGGGTTAGGTAAAACCTATACAGAGATAAGTTATGTTTGGGTGCCTATTGTGTGTAGCAGTAATAACTAGTAATTGTATTATATTGCCTGTTGCTTAGCTGTTCTTAAACTTGTCACTTACCCTCGGGGGTTGGCACACCCTGGAAATAGGAATGGTAGAATCCACTTAGGGGTGGGGTTTGATCAGAAAAGATCTGGAGAAAGGTGTACTATGGGGTGTTCTCTCCACAGCACTCATCTGACCCTGCAGTAGGGCGCAGGGATGGAGTTGGAGCTAAAATGTATTTTTGTCGGTGTGTCTCTCCAATGCATGTTGCGTGCGATTTGAACTGAACCGTTAGCTTCAGAGTGGTACATCCAGACTCTAACATGGCCCAGACTCACTACCCGGTGATTTTGTGTCTCAATGTGTGGGAGTTCAGCAAAACATCGTCGCCCAGTGTCTTAGCAAAATTACATCTATTATTCAGTGATGAAATGCCAGTAAGTGCATAATTTGCCGTTTCTTGTTCTATTCCTTTAAAATCCCCCTGAGTTCATTAAAGGAGTACTCCATCTACCATCTCACATTTCTTCAGTGTTTGATGGCATATATATGACTGAACCTGTTCATAGAAACATTGATTTGATATTTTCTCTCACTAATCCTTGGTGACATTTCAGAAATTCATTAAACCCACTGGAGGATAATTTGTCCGTCCTTAAAAATGAAATATAGGCAAAGTATTACTATAGCATGGCCGTGCACCCTGTCACAAAACGAAAGTTGTTGCATCAACATGTTCATAGACGTGTTCATCGGTGGCCTTCTTAGTCATCGGATCTGAATCCAATAAGATGTTTGAGATGTGGCAGAACAGGCCATTCACAGCATCTCCTGTTTTCATTTCAGAAAGTGCAACTGAAAAATGTGTAGGGAGTACTTGATGCATTTGGGTCAACAGAGAGTCGAATTTCAAACGTGCAATCGATGGCACATAGAATAGACACTGTTTTGAAAGAGACCTTACCCAGTATTACTGTAGTGTTCCTAATAAAATGTTCATTAAGTGTACATTGAGTGTTTTTCCTACACCGACACCCACCCCTGATTCATTCATTCATTTCATGTTGAAGAAAAGGCTGCACCTAGCCGGCAGCACAGTGCGCAAGGCAGAAACAAGGCTGCACAGCAAGCAATTCATTGGTTAATTATTAGGTAATTGTTGTTTTTTACTAAGGCATTTACGTCTACAATAAATATCTGTGAGACAATAGAGAACATGTGCATTTTGGTACAAACAGTAAAAATGCTCCTTGTTAAGGGAAAGAAATGTTGAATTCCTGTATAACAGTTTACTGAGAGTACCAATCAGAATGTTTCCTGCATCACTGTATTATACTGGCTTAGGTACAAGTAGGCATGGTTTTAAATAAACATGA
Organism: Parotocinclus haroldoi; assembly: GCA_034779995.1. Lineage (NCBI taxonomy): Eukaryota > Metazoa > Chordata > Actinopteri > Siluriformes > Loricariidae > Parotocinclus > Parotocinclus haroldoi. The sequence continues at coordinate 12,578 of JAUZST010078246.1, read as the reverse complement.
ACCAGATAGAGATTTTCCTGTTCTAAATAATGTGCATTTTGCATAATATGGTGCTTTAAGGTATTAGTCTATTTAGGATATTTGGTTTAACTGCATATGTTTTGATAGTGGAACGTAGACTAATGTACTGATTGTATAAGCTTCTTATCGTGTGTCTATATGGACTAGTCTGGGCTCAGAGGTTTTCAATACTCATGACTCCATTGGCTGTTGACCTATTAATTAGTGTTCTTCCTAAAACTACAATCACTGGCCAAACACTGATAATTGTGGATAATTGTGTTATAGTTCCTTTAACATGTGTATTTTTGCCAAACTTTGTCTTTGTGGTACAAATCTGGAATAGTACACCACAATAGTACACAGTACACTGAATTGCTCAAGAACTTGCAAGATAAAGTTGTGCTGTGCCAGTGAGGTGCAGTTATTGGGACCTGGAACCCAATCGCGAACATCTGTACATACAGGGGTCTCCTGATATTCTCAGTTGTCCTTTGGTACAAAGGGCATTGTTCTGTTAAACTTTAGCTTAATCCTTTATGCATTAGTTAATTTAACCGAAAAAGATGCAAAACTAGAAGCACGTTGTGGATAATTATTACAAATGATTTTTAGTTCATGGATAAACATGGATACATTGAGTTTACACAATCTGTGAGTGTTGGCATTGGTTTAATAAAGATAAAACATGGCCATAATATGCCAGAGGTATATAGACTGTAGTTTTTTAGCGTTATGATCGACAAGACTAAATTAAGAGTAATTAAAAAAAAAAGCATGTTAAAGCCAGTAGAAAGAATGTCTGTCTGTGCACAGTGCACAACTTGTTCCCATGTAACTACAGAAGTTATATTTCCAGCCTTGACTCTGAAATGATCTGTCATTAATGCAGTATCTGTTCCCATATCACCTAATGCCATTAGACACTTTTGCACCAAAAAGGTAATTGGACTAATTTGGGAGAAACTATCCCCATGAAGCTCCCTTGAGAACTACAGGGGACTTTTCTTTTTGGTTTTCATTCACACCACCAGTAGGAATACTGCTACCATTGTACAAGTATATTTTAAAAGGCCTTTTTCAGCAAGTGGCATTGCTAACTAAGGAATTGAATAACTGGTTCCAAAACCAGTAAGTTGGTATGACTATATGTAGAGTTGTGTGTGTGATTTTTTTTCTTTTCTTCATATTACTGGGCTGTTAGAGAAAGTTGTTTCTTTTCTGGTGATCAGGTGGTGGTTCAGCCAAAAGGACAACCTGGGAAGGAGGTCATCGTGTTCCAACAGTGGTTGTCTGGCCAGGAAAGATATCGCCAAACACCACCAGCAATGCCTTGCTGAGGCAGGAAAACATCTGGATTAGCTGCTAGTGAAGATTGGTATGGCAACTTTACAGAGACGCAGCTCTCATTTACTCTGTTTATCTGCAGCGGTATGGATATTTTCCCAACAATCCTTTCCATTGCTGGTGTGGAGCCACCATTAGACCGGCATTATGACGGCATCGATATATCAAAGATCCTGCTACATGACTCCGTTACAGGACATAAGGCACGATCCAGTGTTGTTGCATAAAGGAAGTTTAGATTATAGTGGTATACATACTGTAACTACTGTGCTCCTTCAACAGAGTCTCATGCATCCAAACAGTGGAGCAGCGGGGCAGTTTGGAGACCTACAGACTATCAGACTGGGACATCACAAAGCCTTTTATATCACAGGTTTCATTATCATTCCTAAATGTTTGACCTACACAATATGAAATAAACCATTAACAATACATTTAATATGTAAATATGCTAAACTGGTAATGGCAGCATTTTTGCTCGTATCTCTGAGTATTGTATAAATGATCACAGGCAATAATACTGCTATCTCTGTGAGTCACGTGTTAATTGCCAACTGAAAAGTGTCCCAGTGTAAGTGTGGCACCCAGTCTTGCGTTCATTCACGCCTTGTGCCCTGTGCCGTCATGATTTTGAGTTGGATTAAGCAGGTTTATGTGGTGAATGTAGTTGTTTCCCTATACTGAGGAAACAACGGACGACCCATATTCATAATACTGTAACATCGTACAGATTGGGAGTCACATTTTTGTTTTAGTTTTACCCCTGCCTTATCCTGGTCAGGTCGCATAGGGTCCAGAGCTGATCCTGAAATTCCCGGGGGTGCTGGCAAACATGACTGAGCACGTGAAAAGGGTCAAACTGCAATGCCTTGACGACTTTCCTTCTCAAACCTGGTTAATTAAGTGTCTGTGTGAAGAATGTGTTCTAAGAATACATAACTATTAAATGTATTACTATTAGTTATGCTTTATCGCTTAGTAGTCATTCAATTATATGTTGTACTTGTACACAAAATGCATTGGTTTTGGATTAGAATGTCATCTTTGACGAGTAAAGCCGAAGGAATTGTGGGTAACAATATAGTGTACTACTTTGAATCGGGAATTGAGAATTTGGACTGCCCTAAATAGAATACTAACTGCGATTTTAGATTTATTAAATGTCTGCTGATTGATCCAGTGACTTTCAGCATTTGTAAAGAGGAACAGTACAGTAAAAAAACTGTTCTAGTTACTGAACATACATCACAACCTTCTGTTTAATACTCCAGGTGGTGCAGAAGCCTGTGGTGGAGAAAGTGGGAAGCAGGAGATTCACGATCCTCCTTTGATATTTGACCTGTCCAAGGATGAAGCAGAAGAGTCACCTCTGGACCCTGCCAGTGAGGAGTATCAGACCATGCTCAAAGAAATACAAAAGGAACATGAGGCTTTGATATGGGATATTGCCACAGACAACATATCTACCGCGGATTACACCATAATGGAGGCTGTAGTTCCTTGCTGCCAGCCACAGAACCCTGCCTGTCGATGCCACCGTCCCAGCGACTCTTTATAACCATAAAGCAACCATACACATGCAAGCTCCATCCCTCGGTAAGAGTGCTGAAGATGGGTCGTGTCTGGATGTTCTAGCATGGCAATGACCTGAAACGCACAACCAGGGAAACTTAGGAGTGGCTCTGAAAGAAGCATTTGAAGGTCCTGGATTGGCCTAGCAAGTCTCCAGACCTGAACCCAATGGAAAATCTTTGGAGGGAGCGTCACAGTGTCATATGTAAAGTTTGGTTGCTTTATGGTTGTTTCATGTTAAATCTCGACACTAAAGTATAATATTATAAGAAAAATGATTGTTTATGGTTTTGAGGAAGTGGTTTGAGGAAATCCTTATGCTGTTACATCCTGTCCAGGGACCTGTGCACCTTGCAAGGTCCAGAAGAAGAGTTTATGTGGTCAGCAGAGAGCCCTGACCGTAAGTCCATTCACCACGTTTGGGATGAATTGGAATGAGAACAATGAGTGGACACTGGTGATTTGTCTGATCTAATGTCTTTTTTTAATACAGTTATGATTGTGGAGGAGGAGAACAAACTCAATCCCCATGATTTGTATGTAATGTTGGGATTTGCCATATAATGTATGTCTTTATGCAAGCAGTGTTTGCACAAAATCTAATGCCAGTTTTTTAAAGAGACTTTTATTAATTGAATTCCAGTAAGAAATTGTGCAAAACCAAACAATGGTTATCCTTATGCAACCCGATGACCTGCAGTGTATTTCTAGTGTCAAACACAGCTGTAAGCTTCTCATAAGGTAAGCTACATTCCTCATAGCCGAACCAAGTGCTCAAATGTATTGTTAGTCTTTATTATCAGCCTTTAAATACATTATTTCTAAAATCAAGCATAATGAGAAACACTCCTTAACATCGTTTTCATTGAGTCCCGGGGGCGTGGCAAAGCCTGTTCTGGATTTCACTGGGTGTAATTGCTAAACAAAGAGCAAAAACATTGCATTCTTTGTAGCTTTTATTTGTAATTACAAGAGACATTTCCAGACCATTTACACCTGCACACCATTCAAGGGAAACGTACAAAGCAGAGAGATTCTTTGTTTAACATTTGTTAATACAATATTCTAGCATAAAAGCTATATTACTCACTAACATCAGTGAGCAGTGTATTAAAGTAAGTGTGCAATTTTTCTCAAGTAACTTTCCCTGCAGGTAAACTTAAGGAAAAACCCTGTAAACAAGAAAAAAAAATTGGCAAGTGTATAAAATGCCAAGGAAACAAAGTCACAGTCATTAAAAACAGTTCAAACAAACCCATTCCCTTAAGATAAGCTTTCTTCTACAGTGATTTCCTTTGATCATGAATGTAAGCAAAGCTCGCAAAATAACACAATATGTACAATATCCAAAACCCTTCCAATAGCAAATATTGCAACAACATGAATAATCCTTATTTACTGATCCTTGCAAACCCATTGAGGTCATATTTGTGTCTTAAGTTGGGCACACAGCAGAGGAAATACATGTAATGACAGTGTGTATGCATTCTTTATCTATAATGTGGGCTTGTGCAACATTTTCAGTTGTGGCTCCTCAATAGTAAGAGTAAAATCACTTATGCATTTCTTTCTTAATAAGTATAAATGAGTGTAAAAACACTGGGGATGTCTGATTATAGGGCTATATTGAAATGATTTGCCAGCTTTTATGCACAAACAAAGAGACCGTTATTAACCTGCAGAGCAGACAAAGAGCACAATGACAGACTGTTTCTAACCTTGTTCAATACAGAGGTTTCCAACACTTTTGTTAGCTTAAGCCCTTTCACATACATTATTTGGGATGCAGCACAGTGGTTAGTCCTCTTGCCTCACCATTCCAGAGGCCCTTGGTTCAGTTCAGAGTTTGCATGTTCCCTTCATGGGTACTCGAATGGATACAAAAGTTCACTGCTGTCTATAAATGATCTCAGTGTGAGTGTGTATATGTGTGGTGGACTGCCGCCCTGCCTCATGCCCTGTGCTGCCAATGAAACTCTGGCTGAATTATATTGCTCACGAAACATAGGGAGCAGTGTAGATGAAACGGGTACGAGAATGAATTAATGAATTTTAGTGTTATTGTTTAAATAAATATCAGATTTCTGATTTTTTAAAAAATATATATTTTTTCCAGACATGACTATGTGGTGCACATTTATGTCTAAAACAATACATTATGAACAATTAAATACATCAGGCAATCATGACATGTGGGCTATGTACTAAACATGACTAAAAAACTATTTTTATGGAATTTGTAACACAAATAACCACTACTGGCACCATTAATAAGAATTAAATGTTGCTCGTAATATCAGGAGTAATATTTCTGACATAGTAAGAATTATTTTTGCTGTATGCCTATAGTCATATCGTCTTCAATTAAGATCAGGATCACTTAGTTTTTCGAGTGTGTAATTCTTGAATTTGCACGCATGTAAAATCCCTGTCATTTATCGGCATGGTCAAAACCAGAACTTAAAAAGTGTACAGGGCAACTCTAGAAATTCTTTTTTTCCTTAATTTATTCTGCTCAGTACCCATTCTTGGAAATACCTTAATGTTTCGACATTACTAAATTCTTGTTTTCCGAATTATTCTATTTTCTAAAACATGCCACAAACAAATTAATTACGCTACTGGAACATTCTTTCCAGATCAAGCAGATGTACACATATTGGAATCACTGTGTTCAGGAACATCTGATTAACTTGTAATTTGCATTGCTTATATGAATAAGAATCTAACAATGTAAATTAGTCTGCAGTTAAAAGAAAGTGCTTATAGACCTTAGTGAACTGTTGAAGCCGAAGCAAGAATATTGTCAAGGAAATCCAGCACAAATTGTAGTAAAAGGTGTTGGTTGTTTCATGGTATAAAAGATCTCAGAATTAGAACAAAGCAAAACAAAAGGAGGCAATGACAGAACTATGTCATAAGCTAACTTAAACAGGACTGGATAATGGCTGGAGAAAACGATTTCACTGTTTTCCTACTCATTTATCATATGGGGTTGTGTACGCCAGGGGAAAGGACCAGGGCAGATCTTCACCTCAGTCAATGCACAGGTGTAAATAATATTTTGTACACTTTTCTTATTCTATCAATAAAAAAAACGGGTCTGGTGATGAAGAAGTCACTGTTCATTTGATAATGCATAATGATAATGCTTTTTTTATTTATAATGCCTGACTAAATTAACTTTTTTTCACTACTTGATCTGGGAAAAATGTGGCATTCAATAAAATAATGAATTTGTTTGATTTACGTATAGACAATATTTTCAGCTATTAAATACAAAGAGTTTGGTGTCATAGCTGTGATTTGTTTGTATACTATGAAGTAAAAATGTGTTTATTAAGTTGTATACAAGTTTTAAATGATCTCTGAAGCAGAGATAAGTATGATATACTTGCATATACTCTTTTATTAAAGGGACTGAAAGAATGCTAGGGGGGAAAAAAAAAAAACATTGTACAATTTACTCTCTTGCTCGCTCACTCACTTTCTTATCTGCTCGATCATAGTGGGAGAATCAGTGCCTAACTGACGGCATAGAGCGCAAAGGCAGGAACAACCCTAGCTAGATCGCCAATCCGTAATAGGGCACATACACTCACACACTAGGAGCACTTTAGAGACACCAATTAACCCAACACACCTTCGCACTGTGGGTTGAAACCAAAGTACCTGGGGACATGCAGACTCCACACAGAAAGAACCCAGACCACTTTGGGTTTGAACCCAGGTCCTCCTTGCTGTGAGGCGATTAGTATTTAGTAGTATTAAGTAGTGTGAGGCTCAGTATTTACTTTATTAAGCTATTTTAACGTAGAAGCATGTAACGTTTGCAGGTAAATGTTGAGATGACTGTACTGCTTCTAAATTGCCGTAATAGGAAAAGGTGCATTTCAAACGAAAAAAAAAACAACTTAATCTCAAGCCTTTTTAAAAGTTTCAGGTTTATCAGTGAGTTTTTGATGTCGTTAAGCTTAAAAGAACAGATTCTTGTGCGTTTAGACGTCAGTGGCTAAAACAATCAAGTCTTTTTTCCTAGGTAGCATAACTGCATGGATATACTTCTGTCAGGATGTGAGCCTGAAAAGGTTTTACCGAGACAATCTGTTTGAACGACACATTCATTCTATTTATATGTTCTGTATAAGTGGACTCAACATGTCTTCCTGCTTTGTACCAGCTTGTTTTTCTTATTTATGGACAAACTATTGTAGTGGCATCTCAACCACTCCAAATGATCAGACATTTAATTCTAACAATCTTCATCACAGTGGTTAACCTCAGAGATACCTACTTGTGACTGGTGAGATGACGTATCACTCATAAGTGCCTGTGTGAAAAGACTTCATTTCAGGCTTTGGCTGAATGCTGAAGGGCAACGTGACAAAAATTCGGCTCTCTTGGACTCCCAATAATGGCTGGCAGGTTGAGTCAAAGCTTAGACTGTTGAGTCATTGTTATCAAACTAACAGATGTCTGCAGGTCTGCTTTTCGTAATAATGACTGTGGTTAAAAGACCAAGTCAACCCAGTTATTATTACTAATCACGTTTTTTGACTGAGGTTCATCTTCTACGTGATGCATTTGTGACTCTGTATCTCTGGGAGTACTGGTGTCCTCAGTGTTGGGATGTGTTTGTGCTTTTTTATCTGCCAAGCTGAGATCAGCTTCTTCTGTAGTGTTTTGGCTTTCCATAAAAGGAACATGCTGGTGGACTTCAACTACCAGCTTACAAACCTCACCATTCTGTAATCTTCCTTTCCGGCTATCTTGAAGAGCTTCTTCGTGTATAGTCGCGTGCTCTTCGTGTACTTTCAACTCAACAGAGTTCAGGTCAGTTGTATCTGTCACTGGCTCGTCAGGTGTGAATTCATATTGGATACTGGGGATGGTGAAAGGGGGGCTGCCAATGAACAAAAAAAAAGCCTATTAGCTGACAGAGCTTTCTTAATGCATTTAGTATCTAATGTTCACAAAGCCCACCGCTACCTGTCTGTTGATTCATAAGAAATTGCCGTTGGACTTGCACAGAGTACCCCACTGCCTTCTTCCTGGGCCCAGCCTCGTTTGGATGAGGCATAGGTCAGAATGGCTTCAGTCACGCTGAAAGGAGTGTGACCATTTACGCAATCTCGAATGTGACCAACCGGAAGCTGAGTTTGCAGAAACAAATGGAGCTGGCTGTCCGACAGGCACACTGTCATGTGCAAGACTCTGTAGGTACAAAATTTCAGGTTCACCGTTTCAGACTTAACACTAATCTTAAGATGTTATCACACTTGCAGTGTAGGGGACCAAGATCCTAAGTGAGTGACGTGCTTTACTCATGAATGTACTGCTCTTAATGTTAGAAATCAAGCCATTATACCCAAGGTCTTTACCCAAGGAAACCACTAGCATGCTTAATCTGTGGTCAGTGTGGCGCATACATTATTCAACAATTCTTACTTCCTTAAAATAGTCTGCAAAGATAAAACAGAAAAATAAAATGTGGAATGGAATTTCTAGCAACCTCTTTCGCACACTGTACTTACTGTGATACCGGTTTTGTCCTGCACACCATAAGCCTGCAATTAAATAGGAGCTCCCTGATACGTGCTTTACTGAAGAGCAATTCCCACGCAACCTGGATTTGGTGAAATGTTTCTGATTCAATGCCCGTTTTAAACGCCCTGTTATTAGGATTAGTTTCCCAAGAAGAGGTGAGTAAGTGGCCATTACCAGTGCAGCCCAAATACGAAAGATAACCCATAACATGATGTGTGGAAACTATCCAATGTAACAAAAAGGCCATAAACATTATATACTGTCCCTCTCTAAACTACACTAAACAAATTATAAGCAAAGTACCACTACAGAGCGTACTTGTTATCAAACCCAATTTAGCGCTATGTTGTACTAACTACAGTGACGCTTCATTAATTTAACCTACCATTTATACACACAGCTTTATGTTTCTTTGTTTATTTGGCTTCTTTAGCATTGCTATCAGCATCAGTGGCCATCTAAGCGACACACACAAGGTTATATCCATAATCAAGTTCATCCCAAGACTATTATATATACACACACAAATCAATGCCAATTTAGAGTAATCAATTAGCCTAACGCGCATGTCTTTGGGCTGTGGGAGGAAACCAGAGTACTCGGAGTAAACCCACGCAATCTCGGGGAGGACCCAGACCACTTCACCCTGGGATTGAACCCAGTGCTACCCACCGAGCCACCGTGCTGCCCTACAGACGGCTTTAAAACTGTACCCTTGGTGAAGGGGTGTACAATAAAAGTTACGCTTTGTCGCTAATTACCTTATTCTTAGTGTAACATCAAAAGCAGTGGCTTAGTTAAAGTCATCACATTAATGATGCATTATGCCAACAATCGCTCTTAATGACATTTTTGCAGCTCAGCCTATAAGCAGCAGTACTGTTCAGCAATTATTTACTTTGCCACAGCAGATTCAGTGAAGTAAGTCCTGGAATATGCTGATTTATACTAAAAAATTCCTTCCATCGTGGAATTCATAAAATGACATGTTGTGATGCCGCAAACAAGATAAGATGGGATGAAAATGGTATTACATTTTAAAGTAATAAACTGAAGAAAAAAAACCGTTTGGAATCATTTACATGTTATTGGGAACATACCAAGTATATTGGATATATTGTCACACGGCATTCAGAGCCAACAGGATGTTCATAAAGGGGCCAACGATAAACCTTAAGGTCTTAGGTCTGTATGACTGAAACTGGTCTGTCTGTGCATGTGACAACAATCTTAAAATCTCAAGCTTTTATACACAGCTGACCTGTATAACAGGGTAGCAAGAAAGAAGCTTCTTCTGACAAAGTGCCACTCTTTGTCTAGTTTATAGTTCTTATGTTATGGGTTTTATATTGAGGTACCAAGACTGAACTGACTAACAGCCAAGCACTACGTTTGGTAAAAATAAAGATAAAAATAAAAGATAAAATAAAGATCACCACCCAGAATATGCCATATCAGCTCTGAAGCACCGTAGATGCAATATTATGTTGTGAAGACTTATGAAATAACTATTGAAATAGCTTAAAAAATAACTTTTTTTCCTGGATGAATGGATGCTGCCAAGCACACACAAAAAGAAAAACTGAAGAGGGGCGGATGTTCAAGCTTCTAGCACAACCATGACCCTAATGATACCACCAAAAGAACATTACAATGGCTAAATGAGAGAAAGAGAAAGATTCTTGAGTGGCCAGGTCAGAGTTGGATGCATGTATGTACAAAGCGAATACTGTATAAACATATCCAACAGATTAAAGCCAAAGTTGACACTTGCGAAATCTAAATCAGGGGACTGATCACTTACAGTTGTTTAAGTTGAAGACAAAATGTAACTATTTTAAATGATGATTTTTCTATAGGCACAGTTTGTAATTTTTTATCCTAAAGATTGTATTGTTATTAAAAAAACTGTTACGCTCTTAAATGTCTGTAGGTCTACAAAACGTATTCTATAAATAAGTTCAATAAATAAGTTCACTTAACAAAACACTGCATGGAATTAATCTCTACACCATAAATTATTGCTCCATTAAAAGGTAAATGGTATGTGTGAAAGGGGTTTGGATAAATTACTAGAATGATACTCACTTCTCCAGGAAGTTCTGTAAACCCATTCTCCTCTTTTCAATTAGGTCTGTGTTGTAAAAAGTGAAGAATGACTTTCCAGGCAGGTCAGGAACAGGTCTGTATGAAAGTTGGGAGAAGTAAATCAGTCAGTATGAAGCAGAAATGGACATGGTTATACATTTTTAAATATGCGTATGTAATTAACCACAGCGGATATAACAGTACTGTTGCGTACAACTAGCCAATGTAGTTGGCTTAAATTTCATAAGTTGTGGTGACATCAAACTCATTCTATTTAAGCATATAATAGCAAAACACATTTATTAATGCAAGCCAAAGGCACAGTAATGCCTTTGACGAAATAGAATGTAGGTGAGTAATTTAGTATGACGTTATATTTTTTTTAAAGAAGCAAACACCACACTTAAATCTTTAAAGGAGGAAGGGCATGAAATCTACAATACATTAAATGTCAAACACGTATCAGAACAGGCTTTCAAAAAGATAACTTAAAGGGAAGTTTGAATTCTTTTTATTGAATGTCATATCAGCAGTAGCCATTTCACAACAAGCATAAGGTTACATTAAAACTTAGTGTAAACAACAGGTCACTTTATCATAACCAAACGTACAAACGTAATGTCATTGTTTTTGGACCACTGAAACTGGCACAGGGATACAGGGACATGCAAACTTCACCCACGCAGAGTCAACATTCACAGCTAAGCACTGCATTACTGTACTGCCCGTCGGGAGGTGGTGTAAAACATAAATAAGAACATAATATGATGATTTGCAAATCCTTTTCAACTTATATTCAATTGAATACACTAGAAAGATATTTTAGATGTCTACAAATATCTTATATCATGTTCAAACAGATAAATGTTATTGGGGGGTTTTTTTTGCAAATATTCACTCATTTTGAATTTTTTCCTGCAACACGTTCCAAAGAAGTTGGGACAGGGGCAACAAAAGACTGGGAAAGTTAATGAATGCTCAAAAAACACCCGATTAGAACGTTTCACAGGTGAGTGTCGATGATAAAGAGCATCCACGAAAGGCTCAGTCGTTCACAAGCAAGGATGGGGTAAGGTTCACCACTTTGTGATCAATTACATGAGCAAAATGTCCAACAGTTTAAGACAGTTGCTCAACATGCTTTTGGAAGGAGTTGAGGGATTTCATTATTGGCAGTTCATAATATCAACAAAACATTCAGAGAATCTGGAGAAATCTCTGCAAGTAAGCGGCAAGTCCGAAAACCAACATTGAATGCCCGTGACCTTTGATCCCTCAGATGGATCTGCATTAAAAACCAAGATCATTCTGTAACAGAAATTACTACACGGACTCAGGAACACTTCAGAAAATGGTTATCTGTAAACACAGTTTGTCGCTCCACCTACAAATGCTTAAAAAGCCATATATAAAAAACACTCATCTGAGATGGACTGACGCAAAGTGGAAAAGTGTCTTGTGATCTGACAATCCATATTTCAAATTGTTTTTGGAAATCATGGCCGCCATGTTGTCCAAAAGAAATGTCTGTGTGTGTGTGTATACACACCAAGAACTTTATTATCAACTTCTGAACTTCCCATTCATGTGACTGTTAGTGCCAGACGGGGTTGTACAAGTATTTAAATAAATAAATTATAATAATAAATATAAAATAATTATATAATAAATAACTGCTGATCTCATGGGCTTTCCCATGAGGTATTCAAACTATTTTTTTAAATAATCCCCAAAAACTACTCTTATTTGTCACTATCTCTGGTAAAAGGGAAAAAATAAATAAATAAATAAATAAAAATACAAAATAAAAAAAACATATATATATATATATAATTTTTTTTTCTCTACATTGTTGTCATCACTGCACAAATTTAAGGAATGTTAACCCTTCCATGCCTTTGCCAATTAATTTATTATTTTAGACATAATGTGCTAAGCAATGTAAAATCCCCTCTCTCTCTCTCTCTCTCTCTCTCTCTCTCTCTCTCTCTCTCTCTCTCTCTCTCTCTCTCTCTCTCTCTCTC